>JAQGBH010000011.1:0-112743 GCA_034698265.1 Sminthurinus aureus
GCTGGTGAGTTTGAATTTTCACCCTACGTCAGCTCAGCGCAGCTCAGCTCAGTTTTGGTGTCTGGTGTGCCGTGCAATTTGAATGTTGAATGTTGAATGTTGAAAGTGGGAGAAAGTGAGCCCACTTGAATGCGAATTCAACGGAGAAAATGGGGAAGGTTTTTCAGAAAAAAATAAGAAAGGAAATGGAGAGAAAAAAGAGAGAGTTGGACCAATTTACTGATTTTTTTCAAGGCAATTCCACATTTAACATCCACATTCGACATCCACATGAAATTGGACCTGCACTCTTTTCTCTTTTCCTCTTCTGCCTATTTTCCTCTATTGAATCGTGCGTAACGTGTCCCCATTTAAATAATAGATTTTTTTTCTCCTTCTCAGTCTGTTTTCCCTTTCTATTTTCTATGCTTTCTCTCTTCTTCTTTTGCTTCATGGCAGTTTACTTTTCCAAGGAGTTTTTCTTTTCTCCCTCTGCCCATTTTCCCTGTTTTCTCCCATATTTTAATAATGCACTTACAACTTACAGTAGAGAGTAGACCAGATGACGTAAAGACGTCCTGCCCGTTCAAGGTTCAAGTGGAGGACTGACTGAGTTTGAGTGAATCGAGTCACAAAATTTAGAATCCAGCTTTGTGCTTTATGCAGTCAACTCATATTTTTGCATCCCCATTTTTTTGACATCATCATCAACATGATCATTTCATTATGATAAACTTTTGCTTTTCTTGTTCCTTTGAGTGTTTGTGGTTTGTCAATTGTAGATTGTAGATATTCATAATTCCCTCTCTGATTTTTCTTTTTCATATTCTCTCAAGATTCTGGATTCTTTAGTCATTTATGCTGGATGCTCAAGAAGGACAGCAAAGTACTTGAGACTCGAGGACTGAGATGGAATTTGTACACGGAGCTTCAATTCTCTGGAACGTTGACGTTGACGTTGAAATGACAGAATAGCACAAGAAGATTCAAGGGAAGGAAAAAGTTGTCAATTAAAATTTATGAGGCACTTTTACTCCTTTCTACCCTCTTTTTCATTTCTTTTGCTCCCTTTTGTGTAAACACTTGAGAAATACTGTACACCGTAAATACATTGCATCGTACATCCAGCATCATCATCTCATTACACACTATTACAAATGTTTACATAATTTAACTCGAGATATCCGCAATTACTGTAATTGCGGATCTCCATCACAATTTAAAATTTACCATTTACCATTTACAATACACAATTGACGATTAAATGATTATTTTTTTAAACTAGTCTAAAATGATTTATTTTTGTTGTTTGTTTTGCACATTTCCCTACAACTCCTTTGAGCTTTAGGATTTTCAATTCCCTTTGCAACGCCCTTGAACCTTGAACCTAGAGTCTTGAGCATTGAGCACTGAACGTTGAACGTTGAACGTGAAAGCGCAGCTGAGTCCACTGAATAAATTTCAATTATTCCTCTATGCATTTTATTAATGACTCTGAATTTCAAATTTCAAATTTCAAATTGCCACTGTATAAATTCGGGTAGGAATCTAAAATCTAGAAATCTAGAAACCCCCAAAATTTACCACAGTCATCATCATGGTTTTGTGTTTTGTGTAAAAAGTGCATGGTGATTATGGAAAATGGGAAAATGGAAGCGGGAAAAGGGGAAATGGAAACGGGAAACGAGCTTTTAAATGTGATATCAACTTTGAACCATCTGAACCATCTGAACTGGGAACAATGTAAATGTGAATGTGAATTTGGAGGTTGAATATTGAATAGCTACATTTTAATTTAATTTTCATTCAATTTCCCACATTCTCTCATTTCATTCTCATTCTACAGTCTACAATCTACAGTGTATAACGTAATTAGTTTGAATCGGTAAATCATTTGAGAAAATGATTCAAAATCCAAAATCCAAAAAACAAGAAAGAAAACACAACCATAGTCAAAGCAGCGAGCAGGCAGTGAAGCAGATGTAATAAATTTGTAATCAAAAAAGCCTCCACATTCACTATAACATTCTACATGTTCCAAATCCTCCTCTTATTTCCCACTCTTGTTGTACTATTGTAAAAGGGAAACTATGGAGGATGGAGAGTATGGAAATAACTTAAAGTGGAATAAAATGGATTGGAATGGATTTTTGAGCAAGGGTGAACGATGAACGGTGGATAGTAAAACCACAGAGGAGACACCCAAACCAAAGTTAAAACCAAAACCAGAACCAAAATCACGGTTGAAATTGAGAAGAGTACGAGTAACTGTAAATAGAACAAGTAAGAAGTAGCACTATTTTCCTCAAAGAAAAGTGAGAAAAGTGTACGCCGTCTACTGCCTACTGTCTACAAGCCACAAAGGAATAGGGAATACGGGAGAGAGGCAGAAGAACCAGCTTTTTATCCCATAGAAAATCGATTTTTAATTAAAACCAATAATGGATGGGCTGCACATTCACTCCGTATTCCGTATTCCTAGTCGTATGATGCATAGGTAAACTCTAAACTCCCTATCTGCACACACCACACCACAAGAGATCTCCATTGAAAATCCAAAGAAGAGGATCTTTTCAAACTCCCAGAAAATATGCTAATGAATGAATGCATTTCAAAAAGTTTGACCGTGACCGTGAACTTTCTTAATGACGTCGTCTCGCCTCTGCTCACATTTACGCACACACACATTTCTCCATTATTCATGCATGCATATGTCAATATCACTCTACAGATTCTAGATTCTTCTTCTTCCTCTTCTTCTCGTTGGTTCCACCTTCTTGAGAAACCAGTGAAGAAGAGAGAGACGCTCGAATTTTTCCTCACTTTCCTTCATCCCAACCATTTCATTCCAGTCCACCAAATTCTCCACTCCACTCAAAAATACAAATACAAACACAAGCACAAATACCAAATACCCGTGTCTTCCATATACCAGTATATACACTAAGCTTATAATATATAATATACGGTAGTTTCATCATGTTTAAATGGAGAGTGGTAAAAAACACTAGGATGCATATTGCACATATCTCACATCTACTTTGTGTAATGCACCCCATTTCCAGTTTCTGTTTGGAGCCGGAAAAGCTCTCTATAACATTACATGAAACATGGAAAATGGGAAATGGGAAAATTTTTATTCCCTTCTCCACCACGATGTGAGTATAGAGTGTGCAGTGTAGAGTATAGAGTGGAGACTTTGAACATTTTGAGCATTTTGAGACGGTGAGATGCTTAATAGATGGATTTATTTTATCTTAGTTCTCCCTCCCACTCCAACACCACCTTCATAAATTTCCACCAGAAGCCAGAGGCATATCACACGCATTACACATCCGGCATTACGGCATTACTGTATTACTCAACCCAAGCCAACAAACACAACACACCACAAGCCAATGCAGAAGAAGAACACCGGGAGAAAACTCGGAGAGGCGAGGAGAAACCCGCTTCATTTTTACTCGAGTATTCCTGGTTCGTGGTTCCAGGTATATAAACATAAACATACACATAAACATCAAAAACACACGAGTTTGTACAGTTCCAAGTTCGGAGTCTACGTCTGTAATTTCCAGAGCACAGAAAATATTTCTCGTGGGGAAATTCATGAAATCTACATAAATAAATACACAGATATCATATCAGCATATCCGAATTTCACCCCTTCCCATTCCCTCTTGTTTTTTATTTATATTTCATGTTCAAAATGTTCACTTGGCTGCTCTGACTGCATTCTGCATTCCTTATTTCCTATTTCTTATGCAACTTGCACCACGCTCAACGTGCAAGTTGCAAGGAAATGCATCAAACATGAAACATCAAACAGGCCAACAACCAAACATACTGCGAAATACCACGCAAGAATTTTAAATTCTCACTCCTCAATCCTTACCTCAACCCAACCAACCAAAGGCAATCCACTATCAATAAAAATGAAGGGCAAGGTATGCACTTTTCCATGTATTTCTGTAGGTACAAAAACAGGAAAAAAACAGCAGCAGCAGACCAGACCAAACCATCTTCCTGAACGATTGAGCATTGAGCATTGAGCACAGAGAATTTGGTAGTTTTTGTAATATTTCATAATATTTTTTATTATTGTACACGTCCCATTTCTTCCAATTTTCATAGTAAAACACACGACGTACATTCGCATCCTATATTCTATATTCTATATTCTACGTTTAGAGCTTAGAGCTTAGAGCTTAGACTTGGAGTAATGGGAAGAAAAAGGAAAATACAAAATAAATGTTGGATTGAGAATGGAGATGGAAAGAAAATGGGGGACGAGAGCCAAAAAATGTGAAATTATGACCCTCGTCAAACCTATTCATCCATTTCTCCATTCCTCCATTCTCGGCAGTGCTACATGGAAGGATGAAACATGAGTTTGTATAGTGTATCACGGGTATTTTGTGTTTTATTATAGTGAGTAGGAGTAAAAGTGAGTTTCCTTGGCCTGGTCGAGGTAAAAGGTAATCTTCTTAAATGTGATGTGCAATGCATTCCTCATTCCCATTCACTTTTCACTATACTTTTACAACAGACTTCGTTTTACTGGTGTAAAAAGTCTCGAGTTTGGAGTTTGGAGAGGAAATTCTTGAATTCTTGAGCCGTTTAGAATGCAGAGAAAAATATTTAGAGGAGGAAAAACTTTGATGTATGTATTCGGGTGAGTGTAGAGTGTACTGTTATAGTGTGCCGATGCTGCGACATTAATAAATTTTCTGGAGACCTCACGACTCTCTCTCTCTCGTATTTCGTATATAGACTCTCTGTCTAGTGTCTAGTGTCTAGTATTTAGGCAAATTTTCATAGTACATGTAGATTGTAGATTGTAGGTACTTATGCAAATGCGGGCGAGAGAGAGAGAAAGAGAAAGAGAGAGCATAAAATATTATAAATGTTAGCTCCTACTCACTGCTCCCAGTTCACTCATGAATTTTGAAATTTCCCTCCGAGTAAAAAAAATATTCTGTTATTAATATTAATATCCCTGTTAATGCACAACACATTAAGAGTATCAAGAGTGGAATTTCGAGTGCTCAGTTCCCATACTCATAAGCATTTTTTGTACGCACTACTCACTACTCATGCCTCATGCAGTACGAAAAAAGGAAATACGTGCACACTGCACACTGCACCCACAACTGAGCTCAATTATTTATCAGGATTTTTTCTTGTCAGCGGAAGGTTGAAATAAGGAGAGAATGCAAGAGAAAACGGGGAATGGAGAACAACTTTATTTTGGTTGTGTTGCAACCAACATGATGCTCGTAACTTAACGTGCATACAATACACTCGTTATATTGGATTGGATTGTGTAATGTGTAGTACAATGTAATGTGCCTCCAAGTACACCAATACCAATTCCAATTCCAAATGGCGGATTAATAATGTATCACTTTCCCCAACTTTCCCACATCCCACAACCAACATCCATCAACTAGCCTCACATTGTACCATATTTTATATTTCCATACACATTTTATGCATACCACTGCACCGAGCACCGAGCTTTCCCTCAGTCACTCAAATAACAGTAGAGCTGAAACTGGTCGTAATATAATGGAAAGCGTAATTATCACTAATGTCTCATGTGGTTCACCCACACCGCACACCAACGCACTCCAACGCACAGCTATAACATGACATAATGACATGACATGATATGATATAAAATGGACGGGACATGAAACGTATTCTCAATTCTCAATATATCTTCTGTACATTGTATCATGTAAGGTTCAGGTTCGTTTTATTCTTTTTCAAAATTAACCCGCAACTTTTCAAAATTGTTTTTGTTTTTAAAAAAATGGGCCGGAAAACGGAAAATACTTTCTCCTGTTATTCCATAGGCAAGAGCAAGAGCAAGGAAAATTTCAGAGCCATTTTTGAACCAAAATGGAGGATAAAAGTGGAGATATGCGTGGAATATTGAAATGTGGAATTGCGTAATCCACCGTTTACCATTTACGGCTAACCGTTTATGTTTTATCTTTTATCGTCATGTCATGTAATCAAATGGACAGTGAGTAAAACTACGTTTGATTGTACACAATACACAGTATGTGGATTGGATATGTAGAAATACTTAAAAAGTTGCTATCTGAATACTCAATACTCAATGCAAAATGCTTTCCCCTTGATGAAAATTTTATGAGACTCTAGACTCTGGACTCTAGACTCTGGACTCTACATTCGGGAGTCCTCAATTTCTCCATGTAAATAAGTCTACGATATTCCCGTTCCTACACAACACACTCTACGCATTACACGTAAACATGCTTTATGAACCCCTTGTGGAAATGTAGGGAATTTGAATCCGAATCGAAACTGTAAGAATTTGTATATCTACAAACTACAAAATACATTTGTTTTCTATTGATGTGTGTGCTGTCCTTAGTTTCGATTTGGCTTGGCTTGGGCATTGGCATAAAATCGATGACCGTGAAAGAAAGGATGAAGAAGCGAGCGAGGATGTGGAGAATGGAGAATGGAGAAAGGGTTGTGTACAGTGTACAATGTATGATATTTCCATGTATTTCCTTGAGGGGTCATTTCCTTTTCCCTCTTCTCTCCTCTGTTCACTGTAATACAAAGGGATTGAACAAAAGAGGCAAAAGTATAGGACATTTATTCTGCCCAGTCAGCATTTATCTCTATTCTCTACGCTCTATTCTCTATACTCTATACAGCACAGCCAAAGTGTAGTCGAGTGGAGTCGTGGAGTGGACGGCCTAAACCATTTAAAACGATCGAAAATAAGGTGTGAGTCTATTTGTTTGTCTGGACCTGGATCTGGATTTGGATCTCTGGAGTTTGAGTCTGAGTCTGGTTCTGGATGAAAGTTTCTATGTGGATCGGAAAATGTGCGTATTTTGTAGAATGTAGAGTTTGGAGTTTGGAGTTTGGAGACTTTCTTGTCTTTTGCAGCCACATGAATTTATGTCTACTCGCCTCTCGCATCTCTCAATTCCATTGTGTATTTTGTGCTCTTTGTACTCTATACTTTCTGTAAGGACGACAGTGCAGTGGCGAGTATTGAAATGGGAAAGAAAGCACTAAAACCACAAAGACTCAAGAGAAGAGTAGACTCGAGACTCGAGTTGGTCTGATCTGATCGGATCTGATCTGTTGGGAATTGCGGATGCGAGAAAATACTCGAGGAAAAAGATGCGAATAAAATTATCTCAATTCACCACACCGAATCATACACTTTTTCTAGGGAGACAAAACACAAGGAGCAAAACACAGAATACAGAATACAGAATAAAGAGCACACGTGTATTGATCATTGATCTATTGAAGAGCAAAATTGTCTTTTTTTTCTTACAGTTATATTTCAAATTTCTATTTCAATAGCAGAAAAAAAAGAAGAAAAGATGAGCCTTCAAACCCTTTCATCATCTTGATGTTTAAAGCGAGGAAAATATAAAACAAAAAGTTTTTCCGTCCTCTATTTTTCTTTTTCTTCAGGTTTAGCTGACACTTACATCTTACATGTAGAACGTAGAGCGAGAAAAAGGGGCGAAAACTAGATTCTAGATCCTAGATTCAGATATTCGCGGTATTCTTTGTTGTCAGAAGTCTAGAATGTGGAGTTTATTATTTTAGGAACCAAAAGAAAGTTTCATATTATTATTGTTGTGATGATGCATTTTCTATTTTCGACTTGTTGAAACTTTTAGCTTCAAAATTGGCTCTATTTTAAAAATCTTGATTGCTCCAGTTTTTGTCCCACGCCAAAGGATAATAATAACTGTGCAGTTGTATAGTCAATAGTCAATAGTCAATAGTTTGAGGATGGAGACTCTTCAGATTTTCAGACCTGATCAGAAAATCAGGTCTCCTAGCAACGGAAGCCGGAAATAAACCAAGCTGACTTTTGTATTTTGCATTTAAAGAACTAGTCGTGTCAAATATCAAATATCAAGGGTCGTAATGGTAATCGTAATAGTAATTCCTTGTACATCAAAGCTCGTTTACCCTCAAAACTCAAAACCATAATCATAATGGAGTATTTGACCAGTAATTAAAATATTTCACCATGTACATATTTGCAGGTACTTTCCACTTTTGCATTCTCTTTTGTACTGGTGAAATATCATGGAAACTCGGTATTATTTTTTATCTAATAGTTTTCAAAATAAATTAGACTCGATTTGATTTGTGATTAGTGATTAGCAAGTTTTTTCTCCAAAGTTCTCTTGAAATTCGTGCACAACGCGCAATGCCAGAGATAGGAAAATATATAAGATTGAGATTTCATCCACAATCTAGAATCTAGAATCCAGAATAATCTGCAGAAATCTGGATAAAGATTGGGAATTCAGGCACGAAAATGAGAGAAACAAGACACAAGACGTCACGGAACTCAGAAGGGAGAATATCATGAGAACTCTTCATAAATATCTAAATACATTAGCAAATAATAAAGAGAAAACCACTAGGTTCTAGAATCTAGAATGAAATTGAGATTGAAGAGGAAAAGGAAGGAGCTGGAGCAAAAAATAAAAAAAATAAACAGATATCGGTTGAAGCACGCAATTTATCTGCAAGTAAAAGGAGGAGAAAAATCCTTATTTGGTTTCCGACCTCAAACTCATGGACATAAATACTTGGCTGAATGTACTCAATACTCAGGATATTATTGTCTAACCCACGCATCTCTTTCCTTTTTCTCCTTCCTTCGTCTCTCTTCTCTCTTCCACCTTCCATATTTACTTTACTTGATACTTGGACTCTGCTACATTAATTTTTGCGATGCATTCAGCTCGTAATGGTAATCGTAATTGTAGAATGGACAGCAGAAAGTATAAAGGAAATGCAGCATACGTCGAATGTTGAGTACCATGGTATTGATAATTGAATGACGAGAAAATATTACAATATGCAATACCCACAATACAGAATAGAATAGAATGAAAGGTTATTCTGTGTTGTACACTCTCCATTCCCCATTCACTTCATCTCCATTTTTCCTTATTGACACGGCCTCACATAAACCACAGAAAGGAGAGTGGAGTTGAATGTTGAATGTTGAACTGAGCTGAACTGGACGAGTACAGAAGAAAAGAGAAGAGGGGTGTGTATTTTATTTTTGCAATTTCTATTGTCATTCCATTTTATTACTGGACTGAACTCAATTGCTCTCGTCAGCCATCAGCCATTATCTCTATTATTTGTTCTCTTTCCTACCTGAAATCCATTCAGATTTCCAACTCCAAATCCAACTCGTCATTAATGTACATATTATCATTATTCCACTCCTTTCTTTTCCCATACACAAACAGATACAGATACTCATATAGGCCTGGAACATGCAATATATAATTAGTTTTATCTATTCTCTCCGCTTTTCTACCTTTTCTCTGTGGTTACGCGTAGACAGTCTAGAATTTAGAATTTAGAGTCTAGAGTCTAGAGACACGACACGTAAAGGAGAATTCATGCATTCGAATCTTGAAGTTTGGAGTTTGGATATTCATATTATCCGTTATTTGTAATTTGTGAATAAATGGTCATGTTGATGTTGATGCTTTAGTTTATTTTATTCTTCATGTTTCCATTCTTCCTCATTTGATCTGGTCTGGAAAATTAGTGGGCGAGGAAAGTGAGATGAACAAGAAGATTATCAAGATTATGAAGACGATGGTAATAATGATGAGAAGAAATTCGAATTCTTGTGTAGGAAAAGTAAATCCGCCTCTTGCACACATCTCATCCTTCTTCTCCAGATCACTTCAGTTTAGTTTAGTTTTGTTCAGAAGCAGAATCTTTTGTTCCTCAACAGACAGACATACAGAGAGAGAGCGACAGAGTCATCGTACTTATATGTAGTAGTGTGTGTTGTGTATTTCTATTTCTATGTGTTTTCAAAAGAGTTATCAATTACTGGGCGACCATCTTCCTAAGCTTCTTGTTCTTGTGTGAGTGTGTGCTTTTGTGCACTGGAGGCCTTATTAGGAAAATCTAATTAGTGGTAGCTCTTCTTCTTCTCCATGTTCGTGTTCATGTTTCTGTTGTCTGTTGTGTATGAGTATTTTGCTCGGGAGCATCAAGTGGAAGACGACTCAAGATTCAAGATTCAAGATTCAAGCATCTCTATTCTCTTTTCTCCACATGTATGGTGTATTATGTATTTCCTACAGTTGATATTAATATACTATCTTGGACTATTATCATCTTTCTAGATTCTAGATACTTTCTACACTGGACTCTGTACTGTATACTGTGCACTGTACACCGGAACAGGTAATAGGTAATAGGTAGAACATTGAATCCGTTTATCCATATTGATCTTTAATCGCATTGTGCATGCTACTCCATATACTCTATACATGATAGAGTTGAGCTGATCTGAGCCGAGAGCGGTTGCCGAGATTCGAGATTCTTGATTCGGATGTATAGATATGATAGAGACAGAAGATGATCAAGGAACAAGGAACAAGGAAAGAAATGTAGGATCAATAACATGGATAACAATGCAATCAGGACGGCGGATTCTCCGTATCAAATATAATAGATTTCATAAGTCATCTGTATCAGTGTCTACGGGTATGTGCAGCTCCTAGCTCCTAGCTCCTGGCTGATGGCTGATGCGGATGAAACAAAAGAAGAATTAAAACTAGTTCTTTACTGTGTACAATATAGGATATTTCATAATTCCTTTCCGATCCCCTCTGTTTATTATCTACTTATTTCTACAGCCTTCTTCCCTATTCCAGTTTGGAGCTTTGAGTTTCGAGTCTCTAATAATAATAATAATAATAATAATAATAATAATAATAATAATAATAGTATTAGTAATCTTTTAATTGGTACTCTTTTCATCATTGGATGTGGATTTTATTTATCTATAATAAATGATAAATAATAAATAATAATGCTACTTTAGACTTGAGACTTGATAATTCAGAATTCAGAGTTCAGAGTCAGTCAACTTGAACGGATAATCATTATACATTTGTCTAGTATCTAGTATAGCTCAAAATAAAGCCCACTCATTTTCATGATAGAGAGATAAGGCATTGGAAATAAGTGCAAATGTTGGACTATTTGTCCTTTGTTGTATCAGAATTTTCACCCTTTTCTCTTTTCTCTATTTATTTAAAGAGTAACAGAGCTAACAAGCTTTTTGAACAACTTTGATACCCACGAGATAAGAGATAAGACCAAACATCCAACATCCAACATGAAATATCAAATTGATGCTCATGTCATGGGATTATTATTATTATTATTATTATTATTCCATGTTTCAGGTTCCAACTTGCAACATTTTCCTTCCTATTCACAGGAATGTGCTCAATATACAATGTACAATGAAATACAGAGAACATTGGAAAGTGTATTGTTTCTAAATAAATACAAATACGAAATAACATTTCTGTTGTTCAAGAGAGGCTCTTGAATTTTGAGGCTTGAGTTGATACTTGATACGGAAAAAATTGGCAATTGGGATTAGCTTCATTTTTATCAACCTTTTATGTCTATTTGATCGTCAATTCATCATACATCATACTTTTACAAAGGTAAAGGATATTTACCTTTTCAAATGCTCCAGTATTATTTATTGTTTATACGAATCATTCAACTCGATTAAAATTAAAAAGAGTGACTTTTATTTTACACTCAATAAAATAAATAATAATAATAATAATAAAAATAATAAATAAATTATTACCAAACTCTCGTTTTATATTTCCCATTCAGCATTGATAACAATTTTGCTATCGATGCAAATGACATGAATGAAAAATCAAAAACAAATTATGGATTTCTAATCACAGTTTAAAAGATTTCCCATTTCTCCTGTGACTTGAGAATTGAGGATTGAAAATTCAGACGGTTCAAGCTTCAAGATTCAAGAGATGAACCACAGATACATATAAATATGCACAATGAATAAGCAAGCAACTGTCCACCGTCCGCCGTTTGCCAATATTCATATTGATATTCATAAACCGTACTCTAAACTCTAAACTGCAAAGTGGAGTTGAAGAGGAAGCTGAATGGAAATCTGAATCTGAAACTCGGACGATAATCGCAAATGCACACTCGCAGTCGCCTGTCATCATAAATTTCGTAAGACTGTCAAGCTCTCACTTCTCTCCTAAATTTATATTGTTAGACTGGGAATTTATGTCTCTTCTTCCCGACTCCCAACACAACACAACACAACACAACACACACACACAAGACTTGGGATTTGGCATTTTAAATTTCTGCTACATTTTTTTCTCCTCTGGTCATTCTTAAACATTACGCAATTTCTTCCTTACGACTTACGACATGAGCATATTATATATTATCTATTGTGTAGTGTCTATTGTATTCAACATTGAACATGTTCTGGACCAAGTGTGCAAATTGATTATTCCATTACACATTACAACTTACAAATACACGTTCAAAAATTTACTTCTCATTAAACTCACATTCAGATTGAAATCTATTAACAATTTACAATTTACACTTTACACTTTCCCTATCCCTTGCCACATTTTACATTTTATCCTCATCTTTATGTATTTGTCCATTGTCCATTTACCATCACATTTATCTCAGAATCAAGAAATATTGTAGGTTTTACACCGGGAACAGAGATACGAATTGGAATTTAAATTCAATTTGAAATCCTGCTCATTTATCAGTATTTTACATGGAGCGTAGATCGTACATTGTACATCGTACAGTGATGCATTTGTTTTGTTGATCATATCACATGCAGTTGCAGTTGGCAGCTGGATTAGCATTTAAAAGATTTTTACACTCTTCATTACCATATTGATTTTTCAAAGCAAGATAAGGTGAAAGAAGGAGGAGAAGGAGAAAAAACGGAGAAGCAGACAGAACAATAATAATTGTAGCCAGAGCAGACCAGGTTCTTGGTTCTTTGCTCTTCTGCTACCTACCAAGTTGACTGTTGTTGTTTACCGAACCAAACTGAAGCTTGAAGCTGTCCAGCCTCTTCTTTCCCTTGTCAAGACATCCACGTCCACCCAACGACGAACAATATAAATAGAGTTTCACACATGTAAAATGGAGAGAAAATTCCACTGTTCGCTCCTTAGTTGTTCAGTTTGAGCACTCGTGATGGTCATAATAATATGGAGATGAAAATTACCAACACGGAGATTATTACTGTCCATTTTCAATGTTCTCTCTGTCTCTTGATGTTTGTATATTGTAGTGTGTAAAGAAGAGTTGGATAAAATACACATGCCAAAATATCCATCGAGGAAGAAGAATGGAGAAGGAGGAAAAATCAATTCATGTTGGGTGTCGGCTCCTAATCCTTCATCATTTTCTCTAGTCTCTAGTCTACTCTCTTCAGTATGTACATTATTCGTTTATTAGTACAAACTTGTGCTAATACCTTTTGTATTTTGTATGAAGAGGCTTCTGATATTCTGATCTACTCTACTCTTAGCTAAATATACATATAAAAAACATGGCACAAAAAGAGGTGCATGTTCAAAGTGTTTATCCTATCTGAGCATCTTCAATTAATACATATTTACCATCATCATCATCATTATTATCTTTATTGTTATTGTCTTGTTGTCTTGTGTGGATGTGGACAGGCAGATCCAATAATGGGAAAAAATCAATATATCTTACGATTTTAGATCCTCTACTTATATTCTACATTATAATAGATTATAGTAAACACGGGGGAAAATGGGATGAAACTTCATCATCATCATAGACATCATCTTGGTGTAGAAGAATTTTCCTCCTGTCTAATGTCTACTGTCTGCATGTACACTGTACACTGTACATTGTACAGTCAATTATTTTCCACCTGAGTGATTGTGTCTAGTTGTAAAATAGAGATAAAAGCACACACTTTTTACGACCAGCTAACATTAAGTGTCGAAAGATGAAAGACGAGTGTTGAGTTTTGAGCATTGAGAGTTGAGTATTTAAAGCGAGTTTCGTACTTGGTATTTAGCATTCAGGCATTCAGTATTTAGTATTTAGGACCATGTAACACGTTTTTTACCTTCATCTTCATTCTTCACAAGTCACAAGTATCAAGTATCAAGTAGATATTTAAGACCGTGGAGAATAAGAATACAGATATTAATAAAATAAAATAGCATTTCAACATTCAACATGTGTAGAATTTAGTGTTTAATATTTAGTGCTCCGTGTTAACACGTCATTTGCCATTTAAACTTTACATGGTGAAAAAGATGAGAAGAGAATTTAGAATTGAGACTCGAAACTCGAGACTCACTAATTCACTAAGACTTTGATAGCTGATGGCTCATCATAAATAAGGCACAAATTATCTTTGCTTTGCCTGTCTTTCTCATTTTTACTTTCCTTCAGCTATTTAGCTATTTTAAATTTCCTGCATATAGTATTTTTGTACCTTTTGTTACAGCAGAAGAGTTTGGAGCTTGGAGTTTGGAGTTTGGAACTTGGACGTTTTTTGTCTTTTGTTTTTAGTTTCATGTTTATGGGATTCATTACGACCTGTTTTTATTATTAGTTGTCTTTTAAACTTGACTCGGTTTGGTTTGGTTAGGTTTGGCTGGGTTTGACATGCCGGGCGTTGACCAATTTGCCATGCACATAACATTTTTAGATTTTAGACTTTAAACTTTAGGTTTTAGCAATACTCAATGCTCAATGCTAAATTCTTTTGGAGCTGAGAATGGAGAAAGAACCGTCATCTCTTCAATTTTCAATACATAAAGAATAAAGAATTTCAGCTTACCTTTAATCACCTTTTAAATCTGAATCTGAATTTACAGTCGTTCCAAATTCCAAAACTTCGCACTCGTATCAAATTCCTGTAATCAAAAAGAAAAAAGAAAGGATATTATGATTATTATGCTCATCATTATCATTATCATTACAAAGCAACACGATACTTGTTCACCCTTTAAATTTATGACTCGAGAGCTCAAGACACGATTAAAATAACAATGTGTCGTTGAAACTTGAGGAATTTCACCACTCCACAAACTTTATCAATAATTTCTCGGTCCAATGTTCAATGTCAATAAAATGACATGTCAATTCATACAAAATGTAATTCTAATGTAACTTTATGCTCAATGCTCATGCTAATTTCTAATGTGAGTGGGAAATGGGAGCACAAACTCGAACGGCTGAAATAAGCACAAAAGGTAGAGACTGCACTAGGTAAAATTTTAATGGCGATATTCATTGCCAAACTTTCTTCATTTGTATTTGAAATTTGTACTAGACTTGAGACTTATAGGAGAAAAGAGGATATCCGCCAAAAAGACGGGAGCAAAATAAATGGCACATTCCAGTCTCCAGGATTTTGAGTTTCCGATTTGTGAATAGAGAATAGAAAGTCTGTGAAAGTCCAGAGGATTTAAACTTGAACCATCTCAAGTTCTCAAGCAAGTTTCATGTTGGTTTCACGTTGGTTTGTTTGTTTGTATACAAAGTACAGAGAAAAGATAAAAGGAGCTGAGGAGAAGAATGGGAAAATACTAATATTTTGGATTTTGCAACTACTTGAAACATGGATAAACAATGGATGAAGAATGTGAATGTGAATCAAAGTGAAAGTGATGGTATGAATGATTTAGATTTTGCATTACCCATCTTTTCTTTGTCTTTGTGTTTGTCTACATGATTTTGGTTTTGGACGTGGATTTGGATGTAAAAGCCTGGATAATTCTACACTCTACACTCTACAGTCTACAGTCTAAAGTCCAGAGTCTAGAATTCTCAGAGTTTAGACAGTGGATCGGAAGTACATTTAAATTTGGTTGTAGAAACCTGATACAAATGGTTGGTTTTCAACCTGTGCTTTGATTTTATGTGGATCCTGGATTCTGGATTGAGGATATGATACTTTTAATATACACGAGCAGAAACAAAGTACTTTGGAAAACTTTGATAATGTTTCTCCCTTTGGTCTGGTCTGGTCTCGGGACTACAAACTAAAGAGTACAAAGCACGGGAAACTTTTGATCGTTTAACGACACAGGCAGAATCCCTTTGTTCTCTCTCTCTCTCTATTTCTTTGCAAATCGGAATTCGGAATTGGGATTCAAACTGGAGAATTTCATAAAAGCTTCATTTCTTCTTGTGATGATCCGCGGAACAATAGACAATAGAGGAATAGAGGAGAAACTTGGATACAAAAGGTTTTGCATGTACAATGCACATTTACTATATTTACTATTTACTGGCTCTGGTTCATAGCTGCTTTTACTAGTAAATAGACCGGAGTTTACTGAGAACTGGAAAATACTAGTCATTGATATTACACCAAAGCATTCAATATACAATGTACAGTGCACAGTGTTATATGATTATTATACGCAGACAGAATAGGACAGAAACGAAAGATCCGACGGAAACTTTTCCGTTCTGAGTTTTGAGTTGTGCATAATGATATATATAATGTTGTTCGTTATTGTTTTGTTTTGTTTTGTTTTGTTTTTCCTTTTCTTGGCAAGCACAATCCTTTTGTTCTAGCTAAAGGTATCATGTATTCTGTATTCTGTATTCTGTATCGTGAATAATCAAATGAGCCTAAATAAGCGTACACAATACACAAGCGTGTATGTAGTATGTACTCAGTACTCAATGTACATGTCATCTCTAAACTCTAAACTCCAAACTCGGACATCTAAACGTTTGCTTATCATATCATTTCATTTGAATGGTTTGGCTTGGCTTACATTTTGCACTGATATTATATTACAGTGATAAGCCGTGGGATGAAATTGAAATGGTAAATACAATAAACAAATATCAGATCAATTTCCACTTTCCACTTGTAGCATTTTGGTCTAAACTCTAAACTCTAAACGCAAAATTGAAACTGAAGGTAAATGGGAAATCAGGAATGAGTCTTTTGCTTTAAATTCTTATATCCATTACTTTAGAGATTAGAGTTTTGAGGTCCAAAGACTACGGAACAAGAAATCTGGTTTCTGGTTGGATTGAAAACATATATTATACTATACACTATACAGAGAGAGAGAGAGTCAAAAGGAGCCTGATCTTACAGCACAATACACAATACACAATACTCGTTGCGCTTTAGATACGCTCAAGTAAACCTTAATGGATCATGATGATGATCATGATGGATAAATAAATTTAGCATCATCTCTTTTCCCTTTGTCCTTTGTTCTTCCGTTCATTCCTCTTGCACAGTCTACAGTCTACAGTTTACATGGATTTTATTCCCTCGTACTGAACTTTGCATTACGTAAACCCGATTTTACTTTATTGCAATAGCATTCTCTTACTGTTATTATCATGTTATTATCAATGTTATTATGTTATTAATCAATCTTTTTGGTCCTCTAAATCAATTATTTATGATTGCTCACTTTGTCCACACAATTTTTACTTTAAAAGATAAAGTAAAAATTCCATTTTTCATGTTCAACCTCACGGTTTTGTCAACGGTGAACGGTGAAGGAAAAACAAAGGACTTGAATCCAGGTTCAGATCCAGATTGGTTTATGGACAATTTGAAATTTGAAATTTGAATAGAAAATGGAGCATGGGGAACGTCAATTTTAAAATGTAGATTGTAGATGGAATAAATAACAAAATAACAAAGTAGGAATCTGTGTTTGTCTGTCTGAGATGTTTGTCGTGTACAATGTACGAATACGAATGCTGACTGCCAACACATTACACATTACAGTACAATATAAAATATAAAGGACAAAGGATACAAAGGAAAAGACGAGAATTGATTCAATTGATTATATTATTCTGCCTAATACATTTATTTGCAACATCAATCCTGATTGTCCTCAGTCTTTCTGCGTCCTCTCTTCTAATTGACCCACAATAAATAAATGGAATAGAAAGACAAATATATTATGTAGACATTGAGCAAATCAGAGTGAAATTTAGAAATGTGCTGTATGTAGTAGCACTTTATATTTTGCATCTCCATCTCCATCTCCGTCTCTGATTCTGCTTCTGATTCTGCTTCTGGAAAATAAATAGCTTGTGAAAAGCTGACAAATTAATATGCATAGTTGATGTATGGCAGACCTGACACGACTACTCACTCTGTACTCTCTCTCTCTCTCTCTCTCTCTCCCTCGCTCGCTCTTCACTTGTCTTAAATGCCCAATTTAAATTCAATCCAACTTCCAACTTCCAATACCACTAAATTTATATTTCCATTTCCAATTGTATTTGTTATTTGTGACACGCAAATAGAAATAGAAATACAAACACAAATACAAACTATAAATGGAAAGTGGATCTGAAATCTGAAACATGCATTAAAAGTGACGTGTTCAACAGTGTTTTATCTTTTACAGCTCTCGATTCTCCATTTTGCAAAATTCATAGAAAATAGAAAACAGACGCTGAATGCTGAATCGCAATGGCAATGCGCAGAGAATTCACAATTCACAATTACCAATTCCAAATTTACGGCTGATTCAAGACTCAAGACTCAACTTTCAAGAGTGAACAACTACGTAAATAAATAAATAATCAAGTAAATAAATGAAAGCCATTAAAAATGAACATTAAAAGAGTGACGCATGAATGGGAAATGGGAAATGTCCATCCAGGTCTAGAAAATATTGAGGAAAATTTACGACCAAGAATCATGAATCATGAATCAAGAATCAAAGAACCAGGATAAGAAAAGAAGTGGTTAAAATTATGAGAATTTTGAACTTGTCTTCTTCCTCCTTTCTTTAATTTCTCTTTTAAGACGCACAAAGCACTAACAACACAAGCTTCTGCTTTCTGCTTCACATAATAAATTTGAAAACCAGTTAAGATTCATTGAGGATTCCCATTTGCGTATCTCTACACTCTACATTGTCCACTATTGCATCAACTAATGTATTACATCTCGAGACTCGAGACTCGAGGCAAATATTTAGACCTAAGCAGTTTTACATTTGTCCCAAAAGATAAAAGTCGAAAAGAGAATTATGACTTATGACTTGCAGCAAAAAATACTACAGACAAAATACCAAATACCAAATACAGGACATGCAGAATACAGGAAAAATGTGTGTGGAAAATCCTCAAATATTCTCAAAACCTTCTGCTTTACATGTTTTAGCTTTTGTACCCTTGCTGTACTTTGTAGTTAAATGAATGACCAGCAAAAATGAAGGTTGGACGGAAAATTCACATGATAATGTTTAGCTTTAGCTGAAAAGAAATAGATAATATTTGGTGAAAAATCTGTGGGAAAAATATCTTTGCTACGTCAAATGTGCATAAATCGCAAAACAGAGAAGGCAGAATTGTGTCAGGATGGATTGTGCCTACTTTGTAGAAAAAGGCATGTCGCAGATTGTAAATGTGACAGTAGACACTAGACAGTAGAAAGTAATTCATGGTGATTGTGAAATGAAAATGAAAAATAGTCATAAAAAGTCTACATGTGACACATTACGAATCTATTTTTCTTCCCCCCTTTTCATTTCATCTGGGATTCAGAATCTAGAATCTAGAATCCAGAATCCAGAATCCCGAAACTAGGGAATTTCTTTGTCAGTTCTCATCCCTCTTCCCATTTCCCCATTCAACCCAACTCAACCCAACCAAATTCAATTCCAATGTCAACGGAATAAAACCACGTATATTTTTTTTGCAAACATTTGCATTGCCAAAATGTGGATTAAACGGTGACTGCGACTGCTGACTGTTTAATATGAATATTTACCCTTCGCTAAATGTGTTTATTTCTACCTGGCAAAATAAAAGGAACCAGCAGCAGATCAACATCAATATCAATGTTACAGCACAATACAATATTATTATTATTATTATTATTATGTGTAATACGGAATATGGCGAATTGTGTACATTGTATATTGTGTATGTATGAGAATCGCAATGAAACGAAGGCAGCTGGCTAGCAGATGATTCTATGGTTTCCTCTCTCCCTCTCCCTCTCTTTACACAGTTTGAAAAATATGTCGTAATCATAAACTTTAATAGTTTGTTGCGGGTATTTTTTGCTGGGCTAGTGAATGACTACTGGCTACTGGCTGATATTTCACAAACTCACTGTCAGACCTCCACTGCAAATTTATTTCTTTTTATGTACCTACATTTTACCCTTCAAATGAAAGGGAGTTGAGCTTTGAGCCCATTTCAATAATATCTCCAGTCGCACTGTGAATCATGCAGCATGAATCATGAATCGCGAGTTGAAGAGAAAATATTATTGTGTAATGTGTATATAATACTCGAGTTTAAAAAATGGCGAATTTGAATTAAATTAATGTCACAGTCATAAAAATAATAATAATATCATATTGAGAGTTTTGTCAGCATAAAAGAATGTCACGAAACGGAGGACGGAGGACGAAGCGGGACATTTCACAATACTTCCAAGTCTAGAGTCTCTAGTCTCGAGATCCGTATCTTTACATCTACACAATTAAAGATGAGTGTAAAATGTACAATGTTCATAAGGAGAAGCAGCAGCAGAGAGTAGCAAAATAGAAAAAACATGTACAAAAAGACAGATGATCCATTAAGAAAATACGGGGACGACTCTGAAATGTGAAACCTGCGGCTACACAATTAACTATTATCCATTATCCTTTTCACATTTCTCATTTCTATAAAACTCCATTTTCAAAGATGAAGGAAGAAATGGCAAACGGCACACGCAATCCTTTTATTAACATTCATACCCTTTGAATTCAAATTCAAATTCAAATTTCACCGTATGAAATTTGAAACGAAACATTTTCACTTGAATTTTTTCTTGTTCCTTTCGTTTACATTTCCATTTCCATTTTCCATTGCAGTATCTCCGGTTTCCTCTACATTTTCAAATCCACTGTTTTCAATCCTTTGTAAACGGTAAAAGTAATATAATTTTGTATTTTGTGCCTAAGCCGACGGCGGAAAAAGAAGAGCGAGGAAAAAAGACGAGCGCTGTTTTGTCTCCTGTTTTCTAGATTCTAGATTCTAGATACATTTTGTGTTGTTTGTTGTTTGTAAAATGCGTCTACATTTACGCACCGTATATTATGCATTTACAATTTAAAGTTTAGAGTCTAGAGTTTAGAACTGCTGGTTGCTCTATCGTCTATTCAGTTGTTCAGTTCACTCATCAATAATTCAGCGACTGGTGAGCCGGAGCTCAGTTGGATTCCTATTTCGTTCTTCGTATATTCAAACCAAAAAGAGAGACAAGACAAGACAAGACAAGAGCAGAGTTGACTGAGTTGAATTGAATATTGAATCCAATTGAATTGACTTTATATGTAGGAAAGCGTAAAACTTGGCTTTGGATTTAGCTTTGGCTTTTTTGCAAAGCCCGAATAAAGAATAAAGAATAAAGAAAGAAAAGAGGGGAGGAAAAATTGGTAATTTGATTTGGTTGCAAATTTCACCGTTATTTTATTTATTTATTTATTCATCTCTCTCGCTCTCTCTCACTCAACCAGCAACAGAAATGGAAGGAAATTGGAGGAAAAGGTAAGATCAAGGACTGTTCTTTTTTCAATGGAGAATGGAAGGAAAATGGAGGGCTTTGAGCTTTGAAAGTTGAAACCTTTTCCCACTCCTCCCGTTTTGTTCCTCTTTTTCTACAGAACCATTATCTTCATGTTTCATGCCATTTCCATTTCCATTCCCGTTCTCAGACTCTGCATCATTATGCTTTGTTCAGTGTTGAATAGATAATAAAGATCTATGAGTGCAAAATCCAGTGGATGCATAAAAATTACAGGATTTTCTTCATATTATTGAGCAAGCTGAATTGAATTGCCTAGAATCGAGTATCGAGTTGACGCCTGTTGATCTGAAATGTGGAAGGTGGAAAACTGGGAGTTTGTCACAACAAAATGGAAAAGGGATTGAATTTTCCATTTGGCTTAAATCTTGAAATTGAAAGGTGTTTACCGAATGCGGAATATTGAATATCGAAATCCTACCTCAAGTCTGAGCCTCGAGTTTCGAGTCTCAAGTTTCTCAAGAATCTCCAAGTTGAAAAGCTCCTATCAAAATCTCGTTTATGTTTCAAGATTTAAATTCGCATTTGAATTCATTTTATTTATTATTTGTGTACGTTTACGCTCAGGATTTGTCATACCACCAACTTGAGAATTTATGAATTTATGAATGTTACACATCCGCGTGTAAATCCAATTTGGTTATGATACGAGTTGCGGATCGAGTTGAGCGTGAGATGTAACACGTATGACAGGATTATGTGTGTACTGTGTACGGACTAAATGAATGGAGAATGGAGAATTGAGGACGGAGAGCTGGAAGTTTGGAGGTTTGTAGGAGAAACCTCGTTGATTGTGCTTGTGCTCTATGGGATATGGTTTTATGTTTTGTGTGAGAAAAGCCGAGGGAAAATTCCCTGAGGAAACTGATGACGAGATGAGACGAGTCGAGTAGTCGAGTCTAGTCGAGAGAACAAGGATGACGAAAATATCCTACATCCTACTCCTTGGTTTCATCATGAAAGGATCATCTAGAAAAATATTGTAATCGTAATCATACTTATTTATACACCATACCAAAACCAAGTCCCAGAACCAGAGTTGAACTACATGCATGTGCAATGTGCATAAATCCCATCCAGTCCAATCCAGTCCAATCCAATCCATTCCACATCCGAGGGTAGAAAATTGTGCCCTCTTCTTCTTTTACACCAGCATGAAACTATACCCAATTTTGATTCAGCAATAATAATAATGCACAGGGTAAAAGTGACTTTGTGAGGCCACAGTGGACCTCATTCTCATCCTGATTCACCAAATTCATCCACCAAATCCAAAGCAACATGTATGTTACATGTACATTGTACATGCTACATGTGCAATGTGCAACTTGCATTATTAGGAGCGAAAGAGTGAACATCCAACTCCAAGTACAAGTACAAGTCGAAATCGACATTGGAGGAGCTGAGATAAAGAAAACAAGTAAAAGAAGAAGAGAAGAAGAAGAGACAAGGGTGAGTCGATTATATTTCCCTTTCAACCTCCTAAAAGATCCATCTCCATCTTCTTCTTTTCATTTCTCATATCTCTGCACATCTTTTCCATTTCCTCTCCTTCCGCTTCCAACGCATCAAATTGCATCTTTTCAGCTTTTCTCCACTCTTCTTCCACCACGCACCAGAATCTAGATTCTAGACTCTTATCAAAAGATAAGGAGAAGAGTAGAGTAGAGTAAAGTGTCTCATGGCTAATCAAATTCCCTGTTTCTTCCTTGTTTAGTTAGTTATTCCCACCTACAACCTACACATCTCAACTACAGACTAGAGAATAGAGAAGAGCAGAGAATACAAAACTCATGGAGAAGAACAAGAGAAGACGAGTCAGCCAGTGATCAGTGATCTGCGGCAAAATACTCAAAACATCAAGTGTAATTCCTTTGTTTTGTTTTTGTTTTTCTCTACATATCAGTAGTTCAGAGTTGAGTCACTCGAGTCTCGAGTCTCGAGTCAGCCGAGGTTCAAGGCTCGAGGAACGAGGAACGAGACGTCACTGGAAATTGGAAATCAAAACGAGTCCGAGTGAATTTGATGGATCACTCCAGTCCGATCTGAATCTAGATTCTAGAATCTAGATTCAGATCCACAACTAAATGTGAGTGTAAGATCTGAGGGAGAGGGTGAGAATTTGAGTCCGAATCCGAATCTCTGAGGAGGAGGTCGACGGACGATCACGATCACAATCACAACTACAATTACAGTGATGATGAGGATGAGAATGGGAACAGAATAACATTTTTCTTAATATTAATACGGAATTGTGGGACTTTTGTGATGTGATCATCGTCATCATCATCCTTCACCCCGAACCCCAACAAAACAACAAAACTATCCAACTAATGTAATGTTTTAGTTATTATGATGATTGGCTTGACTTGCCTTGCCTTGGCTTGTTTTGGTTCGCTTCTGTGTTGTGAGTTGTGAGTTGTGAGAGTAAATAGAAATCTCTCTCTTTACCCGAGAATCGAGAATGGAGACTGGAAATGGGAATATGAATAAGTGTGTGTGGGTTCGCTTTCCATAACTGGATTTAGTTAATTTCATCCCGAACCAAATCCGATTCCGTGTCCGAACCAGAGGAACAACAACATTGGCACAAGGAAATGAAACTGGGCTTTCCAGCATCTAACATTGTGCATGTTGGATGTACATGGAAATCCGGGATCCGGGGTTTATTTGAAATGTGTAAGAGTCAACGGGGTGTCATCCTTTATTAATCCAATGGACTATGAACCTTCTACATTCTACATTCTACATGTAAAATAAAATCCAGAGCATGGAGGATAGAGAACAAAACACGGACAACAGTCCATAGATTCATATTGATATACAATATACAATATACAATATAGCACACGCAGTATAAAAACATGATATCATTTCATCTTTGGGGAATTCACTCGCTCCATTTAACCCACTGAAACATCCAAGCATAGAACATAGAACTATACAAGTATCGAAGCATCCAAGGTTCGGAGATTCGAAACAAGGAAAAAGAGACAGAACAAAACGGGGAAAACACCGATGACGAAAACTCACGAGCAGGAGAACGAGGTGCATTGCACAAGGATTGTGTGAAATCCCAAAATCCCACATTTCTATATGCATCTCTACTCTCTAGACTCTAGACTCGGCATTACACATTACACATCCTTATTTACGACCTCGTCCCTTTTTTCTTCCCCTCTTTATCATATCATAATATCTAATACACAGTCATCATAATAATAATAATAATTTGGGATTCTTCGAGGTTTCAATTTCATTCCCGTCTTTTCACTCACTAAATCGTCAGTCGTCAGCTGATCAAAAAATGGCAATATTTCCACATTTTCCCATGAAAAACATGTAATTTTGGAGCAAATGTCATTTTCATTTTGATGCTAACTAAATAAATAATAATTATGATTATTATTGTTATTACACAAATAATAATTATTATTGTTATTATTACGCAAATAAGTATTATTATTGTTGTTTCAAATTTGCATCTTTATTTGTACAAATGAAGCAATCAAGTCGTTCTTAGCTCGATCATCATTCATCCTACCATCCATCAAACATGAAACTTTTGTCATTAGAAGTGTACTAATGCATTTTACTTGGGTGGATAAAAAATCTCATTTCCGCTCTTAAGTTGCCTCAAATCATCATCACCACAATCAAAAGTATCAAAAGAGTCAAAATAATGAAAGAACTTGCCGAGTGCAATTAGTGCGTAGATACCAGACACTAGACACTAGATACTAGATACCAGACACAAGAGGAAAAGTTAATGACAAGTATTATGCATACTATTATGCTATGTGCATCTTCAATCTCGTCTAGTATCTAGTGCCTAGTGTTGTGTGCGTAATATGCGTGTAAACTCTCAGGCGTGCTCAGGCATACAGGACCACGTTTAAATAGGTAAATTGAAGCTCTATTCAAAATTCTGATTCTGGTTCTAATTCAAACTCGGATTCGAATTCCAGTACAAATGCATAATATGCACATTGAATATGTGAACATGTGGAGGATTGATGCTGTTTCAATGTTCAATGTTCAATGTATTGCCGTATTATTCTGCTTGTTGAACTCAGCACTTGTGTGTGAATAGTGAATAGTGAGTAGACTTGATAATGCACTCCAACTTTGTACAGGCAAAATTGAAGGAGCACACGTGAATTTTCCTTTGTGCATTAGATAAACACTCAAGAGCTCATCAATGGCTCCGCTTTGGTCTGAGTTTTGTTTTGGGTTCCTGGTGTATTTACGCAAATTTCCATGTGAATGAATGTACACAGAGAATACAGAATGTAGAATGCAGAATGCAGAAGGAAACTTCAACTACATTTTAACAAAACATCGCACACTGAACATCACAATACACAATACACAGGCAATTGAATCTCGAATCTCTGCAATCCAGAGCAAAACTAGTACATACGTGATACACATTTGATACAAATTTGGGATCGGTAATGTTTTAATGGGCCGCATTATAATTTATAAGTGCCCTGCCTTTGGCCTTCCATTTCCCATCAAATGCAACCAAACCAAACCAAAGCCAGCCAAACAAACAAAGGGTTAAAAAGCACTCTTGCACTTGCACCTTTGCTCCCACACTCATTCATTCTCTCTCTCTCTCTCTGGTCGTGCTCATCATTCCCACACAAATCAAAACCAAAAGTAAATCTTTTTCTATCCTCGTCCACACACTTACACATTACACATGCACATTTTATCCAGATTCTAGATTCTAGATTCTAGAGATACGTTACATGTTACATGTTCATTCATTCATGTACACTGTACACTGTAGATTTTCACTGTGGTGCAATGAAATGAAACGACATGAAACGCCCGGTCGATTCTATCCGCGTCTGTCCATTTGCAACTGTACATGAGTAGAAAATGTCATCCATTCACTCATTTCCTCTGGCTCATACTTCCATACTTCCATACTTTCATCCATGACGTTGAGGACGATGACGATGACGAGTGAAGGTTGAGCACGAAATACGAAACACGAATCCAAATCCAAGCTTTCAGTCCTTTGGAGTAAAAGAAGGAGAAAAAGACAAGGAAGTGATTGCAAATGCATTTTGGAGACAGCGCAGAGTGGATAAGAGCTGAAAGCAGAGTGTAGAGTGCTTGAGCGGAGCGTGGAGGAGAATAAAACAGAGAGAGAAAAGAATAGAGTGCGAGCACGGTTGATGGTTGCTACAGTCAATTCTCAATTGTGGAGCATATATTCGGATTCGAATTGGATTCCGGGAATAAATCCTCCATTGTCTCCTAATGGGCTCCCTTTTAACCCAACAAAATTCACAGCTCTCCTCCTTTTACCGCGCAAAACTGACAATAGACAACAGAACACAGCCAACAGCTTTTTATGCATCAAGAACCTAAAGTGGAGTAAAAGACAGGGATTTTAATGCAGGAAACTCCACACTCGACACTCGACACTGTACATGTAAAAAATTATGACACTGAAAATATGACAATTTGGACTCGGATTAATGGACACGCTGCACAAAATTCACAGTGTACAATAAAATTTGAAATAAAATGGAATGCAATAAAATGACACGATTTATTTTAGCATGTTCAATGTTCAGCCTACATTTAAGTCTCAACGTGTACTAATTTATTTAGCCATAGTAGACACTAGACACTAGCTTAATTTTCCACGCTTTCCTCCACTCTTTTAAAATATGAATAAAATCAAAGGGTTTTAAATTCCTGGTTCTTGGTTCTTGGTTCTTGCAACCAGAAACAGATTTTATTCCATTACACAAATAAAAACTAAAATCCAGTAGTAAACTTTTAAATTTTGAATCCGAATCCGGATTCGTAGTCGGAAGTTGTACAAGAGATACAAAATAAATAAATCAAAAGCACATTGTTCATTGTTCATTGTTCATTGACCAACTTCCCTTTTCCATTTGCAATATGAAACGCTCATCGCTGGACGCTCAACGGAGCTAAAAACTCTAAACTCTGAACTGAAAACAAAGAAGCAGACTTGACAAACTTGTAAATTTCTCATGGTCCAGCTAATGCGTACATCAAACATGGAACATGAAACATGAAACATTTGCTTCTGGTTGAGCGTCGTTCCGTTTGCTCTCTGTACACAAAACACAGCACACAGAGCACAGGACAAAGTATCTACAATGTACAGCGTAAATTAATGTTGCGAATCAATATTTACATGATTATTTACACACGCTTTTTCAATAAATAAAAAATGGATGGCGTAACCTGGTTATTGAATATTTACTGTTATATTTCATACATGTTGTGTGTTGTGTACTAGTGAGCGAGTGAGCGAGTGATGTGATATCATGTGATGCGTTGTGATTGATTCGGCGGACGGGAAAACTGCATTATGCAATAGAAACGATTTGCTTGGTCCGGATTTTGGATTTTGGATTCGGTGAGACTCTGAGTTGAGTTGAGTTGAGTTGAGCAGTGTGCGTAGTATGGTGTATTGTGTACATGTAATATTTCAAGTGCTTGCATTAGAAACAAAAAAGGCTGAACGTGGTTCATGGAAGCCTCTAATCCGTTTAAAATGGATCCTGCACGTGCTCTCGATTCCTTTTTGATGGCTTGCATCGCCCATCCTATCCCTTCTCCATTCTCCATTCTATTCCACTCGCCTCTCTTCTTTTCTCCTCTCAAACTCCAGCTCCCTCCACAAAATCCAGTAATACAATTCTATTTTCCCAAAAAAACTATCAAACTGCGGGAAAACACCAACACCAACATCCAAAGTGAATAAAGAGACATAACATTTCTGTCTACTGTCTACATTATATATTTTACGCGCTTTCTCTCTCGCTCTCGCTTTGTTGTTTTTTATTACACATGCGGCACAAGAAGGACAACGACACATCATTGCAGAATTCTACTTCTGAATCCTACTTTTCCACGCCAATAAAAGAGTAAGCAGAAGCAGACGCTCCGAAATGCGTATGGAAATTGTGTCTCATTTCTTTTATAAGAATTAGGAATTGTACTTGATACTCGAGTCGAGTCGAGTCGAGTTGGTTTGGTTTGGATTGGTTTGACAGTGAACCAAACATTTTATTGGGGAGAAAACGACCTGGAGACTCCAGTATTTTGTATTTGTGTGTCGAGCGTTGAGTAGTGGAATTAGAAGTACTGAAAGTTGTACTGGTGCATCAATATAAGATGATGGCTCTTTCACCGCCTTTTTATTTTTCTTTTCTCTTGTTTTACGGCCGAGATTCCAGGCTCCGAGACTCGAAGCTCGGGAAAAGAGGAGAAAAAGGTTGACCGATATTTTTTATGCCCTATTTCAACTCTTTTATTCTTCTTGTGCATGTTCTAGGATTTCTGGGATTCTGGGATTTTTATGCACAGAGCAAAATGAACAACTGAGGAATCTCAGCTCTCACAGACTCCAGACCCCAGATTCCACAGACTCCAGCTCAACATTGAAGACTGGTGGCCTGGTGGAGTTTGGAATTATGACTGACGTAAAATGTGGGCGAAGAAAGGAAAACATGGCGATTACTGCAATCAAATCACTTTTCTTTTCTCTCTATTTCCATCTCTGTTTCTGTTGTGATCTGGCCGCATCAAACCATCAAATTCTATTATTATTTCCTCAACTCAACTTTTTACGGGTCATGGACCCGATATAATCTTATCAACTAGAATCTAGAATCTAGAATATACAAAATACCATAATATAATAGCATATCATACTGTATTATTGTTTATCCTGTCCTCCCTGATTCAAATTACGTGTGGTACATTGTATTTTTCAATCCATAATCCACTTTCAAGTCTCATAAAAAAATGTGCAAAATGTTTCCATGATTGAGCATTGAGCATTGCACATTGAGCATCGAGTTACAAATATTATGTCCATTGTAAAAGTGACATGCTAATTTAATTTTGTACCATTTCATACTTTATACTTTATTAGGAACGATAGAAATCGATTTAATATAAATAAAAGACAAGATGAGTTAGAGTCTGATAAGTAATACGTCGGACTATAAACTCCAATTTTATTTTTACTTTATACTTTATGCGCTTTGTATTTTGTAACTCCATTGCAAATATTTTCCCTGCATTAGCCATGTCACAGAAAATGTTGCGCATAAAAATCAAAAGGTTCATGTCAAATCTCTAGAAGAGAGCAACAGATTCTTATGGAAGAAAAACAAGTTGTTTCAGAAAGATTTTCCAGACATTTCACTCGACTTGATCGATTTGTACTTTGGACTTTGGAGTTTGGACAGTTTGATTCTTGATTCTTGAAATATGGAGACAAATCTGGTGGGATTTCGATTACGATTTCCGTTTCCGATTGCCCACAGTCCACAACCCACAACTCAAATCTCAAATCTCACAGCATCATGTCATCTTTCTTACAATTTGGCGTGAACCAGATGGCACACGACCAATTCGCATTAGAACAGACCAAATCATATCATAGCGAAGCTGTACTTTGTACATACAGTTGACAATCGAAAGAAAATTATGTGTCCATCATAAAGATTTCTATCAGGTTAACATACGACCCGTCAACCCCTTTTTCCACTCCTCTTTTTATCACACTTTTTCTACTTCTTTCCTCTCCTTTCTCCTTTCTATACGTATGTATAAACCAAGAAAGGAAACCAAAACCTGTGGAAAATTTATAATCTAAAAAAAAACAAGAGTCAGTTGTCTTTGTAAATTTCTAAATTTCTAAGGTCTAATCTCAACCTTTAAAGTTGAGGTTAAACAGATCGATAAAACATCGTAAAAGGAAATAATAATAATAATAGTAACAACAACAGAAACACAGAAAGATAAATGAAATTTATTTTGTCCAAAAGGGAAAAGAATCAAAATTTTATCAAATCTTGAGGCTGGAGTCTTGCGTCTTGCGTCTTGAGTCTTGAGTGTTTAGAAAACTCATGTCTCTTGTACATGAAATATTAAATCCAGTATAAAAGAAATAAATGAATAACTGGTTTCAATACAAAAAATCCAGCATCAGATCCAGACCAAGATAAAAGAAGGCAGTTCATTTAAAAAGGTATTTGTTGAAAAATATTTTGCACACATGACAGAAAATCCCAAGTATTTTCTCTTCTCCTTTCATCTCTTCTTCATTTTGTACAAAAAACACGGAAGTGGAGAATGGAGAAAATAAGAGAATAGAAAGGGAAAATGGAAAATGGAATCGATATGAAATCTAAGCTTTCTATTTCATCTTCAGTTGCCATGTTCAAATTCAACGCAGTTCGGGCTTAGAAAAGGCTTTGCTGGTTTTTCATGTCGTCTCTCACTCAAGACTCAAGACTCAAGACTCACTCAAGACTCACAACTCAGAATCTAGAATCTAGAGTGTAGAATCTAGAATACACAACATAAAACTCACAAGATAAGTCCACACTTCTATAATACACAATTGACAATACAGGTTTGAAAAAATACTTGCAATTCAACAAAACAGAAAAGAGGAAAAGTGAGAGAAAAATCCTGTCTCAAATCTCAAAAAATCATACAGAGAGAAACTGGATTCAAACTCAAGCCAACGCCATTTCAACTCCATGTCCATGTCGTCTGTCTGTCCTCTCACATGAAAACAAAAAGGACTAGAATTCTACCATTTCTGTCCTTTGCCTCAATACTCAATCCTCGATCCGTCTTTTTTCAAATCAGACTGAAGGAAGGAGAAAAATAAAATACTTTTCGTCTCATATTTCATTCAGCATTCAGTATTCACAGTATTCAGTGAGTGAGTAAGTACATTTCCGTGTTCACAATTCTAAATCCAGCTCCACGAGAAAATTCAAAAAGAGAGCTCAACTTGCGGCTCAAGATTTGAATCTGGAATCTGGATCTGGATTTTCAAGGTAAACTTGACCCTTTGTCCTCTCTCTCATCAATAATATTGAGACTTGAGACTTGAACTTTCGCATGATTGATAATTGATATTTCAAATCATTCGTGTTCATTTTCGGATTTTGAATTTTGAGCTCCCTGAAAAAAATCACTTTTAAAGTATTAAATATTAAAAATTCAAAGGTAAAAAAGGAACATGTTAAATTAAAATCTCGTGTCTAGTGTCTAGTGATACAAAACACACACAACATTAGCGTAAACGTCAAAGACAAGACAAGTCTGCGTCAAGAATCAAGAAAGCCGACAAGCAACAACCAGCTCTGTCCCATTTAAAGTGGAGAGTAAAATGAGAATGAGAACCAAAAAGAGAGTAATAGATAAGGCAAAGAGAATACTTAACAAAAGTATAAAAAGTCCGCTCTCTCTCTGTCTGTCTGTCTCTCTCTGTGTGTCTGTCTTGAGTCTTGAGTCTATCGTTGAACATGTAACACTCATCTAATTCTAACCACCAACTCTTTATTTTCCTTCTATCTCATCCATCCATTCTCTCCCATTTCCATTTCCATTCCGACTCTTTATCTTGCATTTGGGATAAAGAGCAACTTAACTCGACTCAACTTGACAATGACAATGACAATGAACATGAAAATGACAATGACAAGCGAGTGGAGGTTCATTTTGTGGAAATATAGAGCATTTCCTCCATATTACATTGCTCGTTACACATATGCATTTTCCATGTGGGATGTCATTCTCTCGCCCACCTCCACACACACCGCAACCACCTTCCACTTCTTTCTCTTATCCTCTACACTCTACTTTACTCTGTCTCTATCCTCGTGATTAATGCTCCACAGGTCGAACTCATTAAGAAAAAAAGAACAAGAGCCCGAGTCCCAGCTCAAGCTCAAGCTCAAAGTCAAGTCGAAGAGTCAAAGTGAAGTGAAGCTACTGTCTACTGTCTACTGTTCTTATCTCACACTCAGCTCGACTCGGGTCTATTTTCCATTTTACACCGCAGACTGCAGTACTTTGCCGTGTTTATAAAAAGTCATGTGATAAACCTTATGTAAATAAAGGATTCATTTTCCATTTCTTGTTTCCGTTTTTTGGTGCAAATATCTAGTTGAGGAGCGTTTTCCTCTACTCTTGTCTTTTTACATGGTACATCCATCTATTTATCTATCCGTCCATTTAACATTCAACATTGAACATTGAACATTGAGCGTTCAACGTTCAAGTGCTCATTGGATTCGTTTATTTCTCTTTACGTTTTATGCTTGTATAAATCTAAGAGGAAGGAGAGCGACTTGAAAGGCTTCTTCTCATTTTTATTCTCATTCCCATTTTCCCTCGTCCATTTCGAACCGCTTTTTAACTCGAACCTCGAACGTTTGGAATTTGGTTTTGGTCTGGTCTGGTTTGATTTAGTTTAGTTTGACTGAAGAGAAGACGAGAGACGGAGAAGTGGAGCGACAAATAACAGATGGATATAATAATTTTGACATGAGTGTCTTTCACACTTGACTTATCTGTACTCTGTACTCTGTACTCTGTACTCAATGCTCAGTACTCATTACTTGTAGCTCAAAGCTCAAAACTAAAAATCTTTTTACTCTGTACTCTTGACATGTACAATTTACAATTTACAGAGTTTTACACCAATCTCAACCTCATGTTTTTCAGCACTGAAGGTCTCAATTCTCAATACGGCCTGAATTTTTTAATCACCTTTTATAGGTCTTATTTATTGAAACATGTACGAAATATTCATCAAACAATTTATCCTCTTGTCTCTAATGATATTATTATATTAATAAAAATATCTAGAAAATCAAGAGTTTGTTTGTATAATCAAGAAGGATGGAAAATGGAAAACAGAAACAGAAACCGCAGAATACAATGAGAAATCTTTTTGGTAGATATTTAGAATTATTTAGAATTTAGACTTTAGAATCTAGACTTTAGTGATAGTGAGCGAAAAAACATGTTGTTTTTCTAATCTCCGTACAATGTCAACTGTCAGTTTCCTTTGATAATGGAAAACTGCCTACATGAAATATAAAATCCGTCTTCAACTCCAAACTCCAAACTCCGGCACACTCCACTTTTCTCTCTCTCTCTCTCTCTTCAACATTACACATTATAAACTAAACGCCCAAAGTTTAATTAAAAGTTTTCTCTCTGCGCTACATCAAAAAGGTTTGAATTTCAAACTCAAACTACTCAAAAACTCAAAAACTCTCAAGTAAAACTCCCAGTTGCTCCCAGTCTAGAGTCTAGAACTAACAAATAACAAACACACACATAGATACACGCTCTACATTCTACATTCTACATCCATCCTTGTGTATTTCTTCTCTGTCCGCTGTAATAATAATACAAATATGTTTATATTTTTTCTCCTCTCTCTCTCTCTCTCTCTCTGTTTGTAAAATATTTGTATTTTTGCAGCTGTAACATACGCCGTATTTGTATTTGTATTTGTATTTGCATTTGTCTATTTACATGTATCTTGTACTTGTATAATAATAAAAACATCGTGTTGTTTTTCCTTTCACCTATCCTTACAACTTACAAACGAATGAAAATGAAAAGAATTCCGTTTTCCGAGTCCATGCTCAATGTTCAATGTTGAAACGAGTGTAAATTTTTATCACAGGAAAATAAATACAAACAAATTTTTTCAAAGGAAAATCCTCACTTTCCGTTTATACATTATTATCGTCAATATATATCATGTAAATTCTATATACAATTCCATGTAGAATGTAGAATGTAGGTAGTAGATAGTAGATTGCAGATGTATAAAGGGGAAAATCCTATAAAAGATGAAAGTAATAAATAAACAAACGGACGAAACGGTGAAATCTCATAAACTCTTTGAAATTCAAAGTTCCAAATTCCCGTTTTCCTATTTTTATTTATTAAAAACTCTTCAGTCTACACTCTACACATAGTATTCTACATTCTACATTCTACATATTTAATATTCACCATTGTCGCCATCACCGCCGTGTTTTTGTTGTTATTTTGTTGTAGACTTTGCAAAGAACATGATAAATAAATACACAATAAATTTGTTTCTAAATCCTCCAGCTTCATTTTCAAAATAATGAAGGATATCCAAGAGACAAGAGAGGATGTTCAGTTTCTAGATTCTAGATGAACTTTGTATTTTGTATTTAATATTTGAGCTGTCGATTCGAGTGAGGTTGAAGATGAGGATGATTGGATGTGACGTGGAGCAAGATGCGTCTAATACAGAATGCAGAATGAAGAATTTAGACATACTGAACTAATAAAGCGAGAAGAGGGCGAGGGAAAGAAGATTTGAGTGCATATGTGAATGTGGATGTGAAATATCTGTCCTCAACATTCAACATATCACCAATTACCATATGTGTCAGAATTCCAACTGACTCTTGTCACATGACTACATTCTAAATTCTACACTCTACACTCTAGATTCTAGATTCTAGTTGCACAGAGAAAAGAGAGAGAGAGGCATTGAAGCGGTTTAGAGCTAGACCATGTGCCTTTGGGTAATTAGGTTGCCGATCCTTTGTCATTAGAGTCGAGTAGTGAGAACATATTACGAGACTCTCCCTCTCTCTCCCTCTCTCTCTCTCTCTTTGGAAATAATATACGACAACACCGTACCTACACATTACACATAGAACATGTAAGCAAAAAATATGTACTTTTTTGTACATTCTAGAATCCTAGAGCCTGCAGTCTGCACAATGTAAAACGTATAAGTAGCTTCATTTTCCTCCCGATTTTCGGCATCGGCTTGGGCTTCGGTTTCGGGTTGGTTTTGGTTTCTGCTTCTATAGTTCCAAGTCACACTTTTGTCTTTCTCTCAACTCTAGACTGTAGACTGTAGAATGGAGAATGGAGAATCGAGACTTGTTTATACGTTCATTAAGGACAATTCGGCATTCTATGTAGATTACATTACACTACCCATTTCTTGTTCTCCTGCTTCTGCTTCTGCTTTTACGTCTTCAATTTCTCTCTCATTCTGCAGTGAAAATACATGATGATTTTCACTGTTCTCTGGTCTATGCTCTATGATGTAATATTGTAATATTATGTAAAATGTCATAAGAAGATGTGGAAGAAAATGTAAAAATAAAATGCTGTGTGTGTATATTGTAAATCCAAGTCCAAATTCATTTCATATCCATATTCCATATCCATCTTTTTACACATGGCAAAAAAGAAGTTTGCACACTGGTACTGCCTACAACACAAAACATACAACAGACAACATACAGTTTGTTTTTTCTCAGCAAAAAAACAACAACAAGACATATGCAATGCTCCATTCTCCATACTTAAGTACACACAAACACATGTACTGATGTTTGGAGTTTGGAGATAAAAGTATCCTGCGGTTTCCATGTATCATTATGAGTCAGAGTCTGAAAATTCCGTCAAGTCAACTCACTCACTCACTCACTTGATCATATGTTAAAGGCGTGTCTCTCTCTCTTCTCGTTTCGCACTCTCATGCTGGAGTATGGAGTATGGAGTAAACAGTCATGTCGAATACTGCACACGAGAAAATGAACTGTGGATCCAGATACACAAATACAAATACAAATGCATATATAATGAGAACATTCAGAGCTATACACTATACAGCCTACAGTCAGCCATCTCACATGATATGGAAAATGAGGGAATCAAGTCACTGTCTATCTCATTTTAATACACAGTTCCACAATCTACAATCTAGTAGATCCTCTACAAAGAAGAGAAAAGACGAAAAGTAGTTCATCTCCGAAAACAGACTATTTTCCACATTTTCAGCATTTTCTCTCAATGAAAAACGTGAAAATGGAAAATGCAAAACTGCCAAGCCACACTGAAAATTCACAGGATTCACAGGATTCAAAATGTAGAAACTAGATCTAGAATTTGAGATTCAAGATTCAAGATTCAAGATCTATAGAAGATGTAGATGTGGAATTTGTGTGTAGAAGCGAAAAGCCGGAGCCGGAGCATGATGTGAGATGTGAGATGAATTCATTTACAATAAGAGAATGTGAATGAAAAAGAGAAAGAGAAGGAAACGGACTGCATAAAAAAGCAATATATTCTGGGTTTTTTTTACCCAGTGGCACAATAAATGCGCGGAAAGAAAGAGCCAATGAAGTCCAATTCAATCCTCTTACATGTGTAATGTGTATTGTCTGTTGTCTGTTGTGTATGCATACGTAAACAGATTATGCACATGACACGTGTAGGCTCCGTTCTCCATTTTACATTTTACATTGTACATTGTATATGTGTCAGTATTTCTGTTGTAAATCCACAGTTTAAAATTCAGAGAGCGAACTGTCAGAATCTAGAATCTAGAATCTAGAATCCAACATCAACATGAACATGAAGAGCAGGAAGAAAATTCCCTTTATTTTTCCTACAGAACCAGTCGAGTTGAATAAAACAGATAAATTTTGCAACAGACAACACAACAAAACAAAACAACATACAACAGACAGAGAAACAGACACGACACGAAAAGAGACAGCCGACCAGTCATTTTCTGGTTTCAGTGTCATTTTGCGGGGAAATGAAAATCCGCACGTGAAAGCTCAACTTTGAACATGAAAACAATGAATCAGCATCAGTAACAGCATCACACTTTATATTATCACTGCCACTGCCATTTCCATTCAAAACTGCATACATGTTTCATGTTTCATTTCAAAGTGTACAGCGCGCAAAGTTGAACTGTTCAAAAATAATAAAGTGGAAGTGTGGAGGAGACAGAGGATAATTTGACTCTGTCAATGAATGAAAAAGTACAGTGTCAGTGGTCAACCTTGATGATTCATAATTCATAATTCAAATTCATAATACTTGAAATTCTGCACAAATGAATCACGTAAAAGTTGAGGAGAAACTTTGACTTTGACTTTGATTCTGAAGCGACAGGAACGAGAGAAAGAGAGAGAGATGAAAAAGAGGAAATTTTCCTAGAATTCAAATCACATTGCGACCACATCACGTCAACTCACTAACTAAATTTACAGCAGAGTATAGAGCATAGAGCATAGAGATTTTACAATTTACAACCAACACCGCCACCGCCACCCGTTTTTCAACTCCAAAAACCGCGGATTAAAGGATGAACGTCAAACGTGCCGACCTCAAGAGAAACATGTGTCATGATGCGTAAATGGTAAATTCGTTACATTCGCATCAGTATCGTGGGTAGTCAGTAGTCAGGACGTTGTATATTGTGTATTGTGTTACATCAATTCTCAATTCTCAATGTACAGAATAAATGACTCCAAATTCCGCACATGAGTGAAAACTGAAAAGGAAAATGAACCACACGAAACAGGAAACAGGAATGAGCGACAACTCATTTAACCAGAATTATTACTGATAATTGACTCAGTTTTCAATTTTCAAACAAAAACTTGTTACTTGATATGATACGTGCAGAAACTCTTGTCATTTGTTGGGTGTTGGGTTGTTCGTTAAAACTGTACTTTTGGTTTTTCAATATGAAAACTTTGAAAGTTTTTGACAGAGGACCAAAATGAAATTGATCAAGTCAAACTTTCTGACTTTTTGAATTCCTGTCTCCAAAATAACAAGAATAATAATAATGATAGTATTAAATTATCACAAAACTAATCATAAAATCATCACCATGCTGATAAATGATAAATGAAAATGATTATCCTTATCTTTTTCATGTTTCATCTTGTCTCTTTCACACATCTCTTCATTTTAGCTCAGCTCAGCTCAGTTTAGTTCATTTCAACAAGTTGAGAATAAATCTGATGCGTCTAGTGTCTAGTGTCTAGTGTGTCAACGCACATTTTTGATGCACGTGTTCTCGATCCTCGAATCATAATAATAAATGATAAATGATAAAATGCGTGTGTCTGTTATCAGTTATCAACACAGTTTATTTATATTTCCCATGCAGATAAATTGACTTGCAAATTTGGATTTTTGATTTAATCCCGCTGTGTTTTGTGTTGTGTGTTGCGTGTTGAGTACACGTATAAAATACCAAATACCAAAGTACACGCACAAATACAAATAGATGAAACGAGAAATGAAATCTTTGTATATCTTTTATCTATTATGATGAATTAGATAGGACATGTTAAATGTTAAACGGCCGGGCCGAGCCAAGTCGAACATTGAGCATCGAGCATGTGCTTATCACTTATCAGTTTGATTTCCTCCATCTCTTTCTCCATTTTTGTTTCGCTTGTCGACGAGTTGTCAAACACCAAGCACCAAGCACCAAGCACCAAACAGCAAAGAGGGAAGAGGAAGAAGATGCACAAGAAGAAAAGGAAGAGAATACAAAAACCCCATCCATTTTCCACGTATAATATATTATTATGGAATGGCATTGGCATTGTATTGCATTGTATTGTAGCGTTATGTAATGGAGTCTCATGATTCATGATGAGTGGCTTTTACACACAGAGATCACACATTGACTTTGACTTTGACTATGAATCTGGACAGAGGGAACTCCCACAAAGTACACGGATTTTTATTATATAAACATGAACACATTCATTTTGTTCTCCATCACAAATCACAAATCACAAATCACAAACACTGTGCACTGTGTACGATACTGAACATTGAACATTGAACACTGAACACTGAACAGTGACTGCCGGCAGGGATCTTGAATCTTGACAATCACACACACTCCAAAAAAAGATGAATGTGTGGTGTCAAGTCAGTTGTACTTTGTACTTTGGTATTTGGTATTTTGTACCACAGATTCAATTCAATTCCACCACCAAATTTTTTATTCATCCCATCCCAAGATATTCTTCTCTTTTCTTTCCTTTTGCTTTTCCTTTGCTTTTGCTTTTGATTTTCATTTGAATAAACGTCAAAGTGGGAAAAGGGGGAGAATTGTTTTCTGTTTTCTTTACACTTTTGGTTTTGGTTTTGCTTTTGCTTCTGTAGGGAAAACTTGATGCACTTTCTAAGAGAATGAACTGATGGTGATGATAATAGTGATGGCATTGGCAATGAAATCAAAATCAGGATCGAGTATGAGTATGAGAGACAAGCATCGAAAATCGAAATACATGGAGAATGATAAAATGAAGCATGGTGGAAAGGGAAGGAAAAAGAGTCAACTTTTCCCTGTGAGAGGAAAAAACCTCTTGGAATTTCAAAGGAACCAACTTTCTTGAAACCAACGAACAAGGGACAAGGAAGCAACCCTCGTCCTCGTCCTCCCCTTCTCTCCCGTCTATCTGTCTGTCTGTCCGCCTGTCTTTGTGAGTTGTGTCAAGTGTGTAGTCAGTAGAGTGTGGAGTGTAGTCTGTGTTATTCGGGTGCATTGAGATGTGAATGATTTGATTGATATTGAAATGGGGCAAGATTACTGTAAAGATGAAGAAGATGCTCTCTGGATGGTTTTGGATGTGGTGATGAAAAGAGCTCTTAGATCTACCTCAATTCACTTTCAATCCAACTTCATACACATACAACACAAAATACATGCAATCCATTCTCCAGTTCTCTAGTTCTCCAGTTCTCCAGTTCTCAATGCTCAATGCTCAATGCTCAATGCTCGAAAACTTCCAACTTACACGTCTATAGAAACAACTTCTACAGATCTCTGATCACACTGAAAAAACCGAGGGTCGAGTGTGAATTGTGGAGAATGGTGAGTGGTGAAAGTGGCATCATTTTTCCTACACTTCTTTCAATTCATTCTGCTCAACATTCAACATTGGACCTTGAGGAGAAAACCTTGAGGTAAATTAGCCAGGTAATAAAATACAGATATTGATTTGGAGGTAAATTGCCCAGTCACTGCACACTACACGCTATACGTATATAGTATAGCGTAATGATAATGATATTGGATTATCGACCACCCCTTCTATATAATTTATAATTTATCAGTTATCAATATTCCACAATGTCGAAACACAGAGTTTTTGTGTCTTGTGTCTTGTGTTTTGTATACATTTTCTCATAAAATAAAGAAATTCCTCGTTTCCTCATTTAGTCATTTGTCATTTGTCGCTTATCATTTAATATGGAAATGAGAGGGAATTTTGAATATTTTTCTTTGTACAACTTTTAATGAACCAACTCGTTACTAGTGTCTCGTGTCTCGTGTCTAGTGGTGACATGATATATGATATGCATTGCATTCTGCAGTCTATAGTCTATACCTTCTAAATATTGTACTGTGGACATCATGTCATGTGTTTTGTCAAGGGAGAAAATTGAGATGTGTATGCACTGGAATTCATTCCTTTCAGGTTTTAGCGCATAATGTAATCCAGAATGCACAATACAAAATGCAGAATTCATTATAATTACCCGCATAACTTGAACTGTGTATTGTGCATCAAGTATAAAGCGAGGCAAAAGGAGTCTCTTTTCTCTTTTCTTTCTTTCTTTCCCCTTTTACTTTTTTCCTCTCTATTGTCTTTTGTCTTTTGTCTTTTGTCCTCAATTTTCTCTCGAGTTGAACTGTGTGTGCACTTGTAATAAACTTTGGATGCATCATGATGATGCTGGCTTTGGCTTGTCAAACATCCAAAAATTCGAATTTTGAATGGTATAAAGCCAACGCCAAAGTTAACGTCAAAGAGCCAAACAAGTTGCGCAACTTTGACGGTGAATTTTAAATTCCCCTTTGTCACTCCCACATTCTAGATTCTAGATTCTGCATTTTACATCCCGCATTCCTCGTCGTCTCTCTCTTCTAAGTATATTCGGTTGACTTGTGTTTTCCTTTGAATTCAAAGCAGATAGACGATGCACCCAAACCCTCAACTCTTTAGTCAACTCTCAACTCAGTCTCGAGTCTCAAGTCTCAAGTCATAAAGGTTGACGTTTCAGTGACAAATAAACAAGTCTATGATATTTATATGCATAATCAAATTGGTCGTCATCACGAACCACGTACCACAAACTTGGAGCTACTTCAATGTCAATGTCAATTCCAATTTCAATGTCAATCCAGATGCAAATGATGAGACAAAGACATGCTGGCGGAGAAAATTATGAAACTAATTATGATAATTTCTGCTGCTAGTCAAACCCATAAATTACACACGTTCAACGTTTCAACAATCGGAATGAATGTGTAATTGAAAATTCAAAATAATAAAACAATGCTTACCTTTGAATTTGAAATGTGATCCTTGTCCCGTTTCCGTTTTTTGATATGTATAAAATTTGACTCGTAATCCCAAATCAATCTGAAAATATCACAGAATAAAATAAAACACATGAAATCCTTTGTTTTAATTTGTCATTTACAATTGGTCTTGATAATATTTTGTGCGTTGCATAATTTGATGGAAAAAAGTTTTAAAGTTTCATCCCTCGTCCTTTCTTTCTTCTTTTTTTCGTTCTCTTTGGGAATGGAATGGGTTTTGGATCTGTGTTGTGTGTTGTGTTTTGTGTACCTTCCAGATTCTAGATTCTAGATTCTAGATGCTATACTATGCATAAATGTATACAAATTTCCATGTACACTTTGGTTTTATATCCCCTTTTTCTTCTTTGTCCTTGCACACGCATTCATTCATTCATTCACAAATAAAACGGGAGAGAGAAGAAGAGAAGAAGAGAGAGAGCAAATAGAGGCATAAAGGTATAAAATGTTACATAATAGCGGATAATAATAATACGAGCGAAGCTGCTTTCTGGCCGCATTTTGCTTTTTGTCGAGCTGTGCAAGCAGAGCAAATCGAGCAATAAATTCAGCTTTGGCTTAAAATTTGTAGAGACAGCAGCATCCGTGTCTAAGTCTAAGTCTCACCCTTCCATTCTCCTTTTCTTCCTCTTATGCTCCGTTTTACTCAAAATCCTCCATACTCCATCCTCTATTACTATTTATGTCATGTTGTACAATGCATGCAGACAGTGAGTATTATAATAATACTGCACCATCCACAATAGAGAATAGAGCATGAAGGAAAATCTGCGTATTGTGCTGGAATCATTTCAATAAATGTCTCAAAAGTCCAAAGCTCTTCCCATTTCATCCCTTCATAATACACATACAACATACAACAAGTCTTCATATCATATCATATCATATCATATCATATCATATCATATCATATCATATGGATATCACTATTATTATTATGAGTGCAGTTGTATCAGTCTGTGAATTTCTCATGGAGACAGATATTCACATTTATAGTTTCAGAATCAGAATCAGTTCCAGATCCAGGTATGTAAAACACATGTACAAAATATAAAGGTAGGAAGAGTTTTAAACAGAGAATGCACTCTGTTCTGTGTAGATTGTAGATTGTAGATATATTATTATTATACAAGTGAGGAGATTCGTATGCGTACCTATTCGTACATGTTTAGAGTTTAGAGTTTAGACTTGAGACAAATCGGATTAAGTATGAGTTTAATGGGGGACCTCCAAACTCCAAACTCCAACTTGAATTCCAATTCCAATTCAAAACTTGAACGAATGAGATGAGGATGGGAGCGAGAGAATGTTACATAATGAACAAGCATTATCGTCATATGTTCCATGTTTCATCTTTCATATTACGACAGAGACAGAGACAGCAACAGCGACTACCTACATATTATAAATAATATGTACACTACAAACTACAAACTACAAACTACAAACTACAACACATGTAAAGAGAAGAAGGAAAAGTGTTCGTGTCTTATTATTATGAGAACTTTTGGTCATGTTATGGTTATGCCTATTTGTAGATAGTTAGATAGTTAGATCAGTTGGTCGGTCGGTTGGTCGGGGAAATTCATCTTTGTCTCACTCCCTGTAGAAAATCTCTTTCTCTTTTTCTTCCTGCCTGCCTGCCTGTTTGTCTACTCTTTATTCTCTACTGTCTAGAGTCTAGAACCTAGAATCTAGCATCTACACAGGAGTTGAACATGAATATATGCAGACACTTGCATCTTCTATACAGTATTCTCTACTCTAATTCTTCTTAAGAAAAGAGGAAAAACTCATTTATACTAATATTTTACACCTAGATTCTAGATTTAAAAAGCATCCACATCTCACCCATTCATCATCCAAAACTCAAAACTCAAAACTCAAACCTTGCATTCACTTTCATATTATGTACACGGCCGAATATTGAATATCATTATTATTATTATCACCATCATCATTACCCTTCCAAGTTCACAGACTTAATTTAATTTGAAAAATTTAATTCGTCTACAGTCTACACATCAAATTTCATGTATATAAAATGTAAAATGTAAAGGCAAAAGGTAAAATGCAAAACGGATCTACAATATTACTGTTATTACAATTTACAATATATCAAGACCACAACATCGGGAAAATCTGTTAGAATCTGTCAGAAAAACATTGACATGTTTGTTGACAAAACTTACAAAATACTTTTATTTTCAAATTGAAAATAAAAATATTTTCTAATTTTTGTCAACAAAGATGGCAATGTTTTTCTGACAGATTCTAACAGATTTTCCCGGTCTGCAATATAAAAAGTAGAAAAAGTCCCCTCATCTCTGTTTCTGTCCTCTGTCCTTATTTCGTATTTATTTATGCATTTTTTCATGGTTTTTCTGTCTCCTGTCACAGAGCCAAATTCCGAATACGAAAAACCCTTGTTGTTCTGTGTGTGGAAAAATGATTGGGAAAACCATCTGGAAATCGGGATTGAGGACGGAGGAAAAGGAGAAACAAAGTTAATATCCGTGGTTAATGCTAAATACTGAATAGAAAATCCAGCACCATTGAAAACAATGAAAGTTGGAGGAAAACCATGTTTTCAACCAAGCGGAATTAATATGATTATTTATTACACATTTTTTCATGTATAATGTACAACGGATCTTGTACCTTGTGTCTTGTTTGTCTATAGTCTATACTGTGGACTGTATGACTGTGGATGTGAATACATATTGTACATAGTAAATGTGGTATGAAGGAAAAAATATTAAATTTAAAATCTCCATCCTCCATTTTCCATCCGCAGCTTCCATTTCCATTTCATTTCTATTTTAATTCCAATTTGAGATGATGAATGGTTCCTATTTGTCATATTAAATGAAGGTTTACATGAAAAATTTCATGTTGCAGGTGTGTCTTGTGTCTTGTGTTTATTTTTATTATGAATTGAGAATTGAGAATGCCTTTCAAAAATAAAGTAGTTTTATAATAGGTTGTGATATGATTCTCCTACAATTTGTTTATAATTTTATTTCTTTAAACTAATAAATCTTGTACACACTAAACACTAAATATATTCACAAATGACAACATCTCTGTAGAAAAGCACGGAGAAAGTCATTCTAGATGCTGGACGCTGGACAGAACTGGAATAAATTACACGCCTATTATACTGTGCACAATGCACGTAAAAATAGTAGGTAATAACGAGAACCGAGAACAGAATTTTCAAACTCATGGTTATAAACACAATAAAACACATGTGTGATTGTATTAAAACTGGAATGAGCAACCTGGAGATTTGTTTGAGTTGTGTTGCATGTATAACACACGTAAAAAAATGTGTATTAGAATCCCAGATTATTTTCATGTTCTAAAATAAAACATTAAGGTTCAATCTGCTCTTCTTCTTCCACGTAGATTGAACATTGTACATTGTACATAATAAATGCAAGAATTATTTTTTCGACTATTTATTTTTATATTAGTGGAGAAAATTTATATCCGTCTTACACATTACACAAGACACAAGATTCAAGACACCTCTGGTGTAAATATTGTGGATATGTGTAAAAAGAAGAGAGAGGCCACAGAAAACAAATGGTATCCGAGGGAAAGTGAGCGTTGAGCGTGGTAAAAGAAATGTAAATGAAAATGAAAAACGACGGTCTCATCTTCTGTTGCGTTATGTTTTATGTAGGGCTGTGTTATTTACATGCGATCAAAATAGCGTACAAAAAATTAGATGAATGTTTCATATGTGTAAATTTATAATAAATGTTTCCATGGGGGGTCGCCCCTCTCATTTGACTCACGTTTACTCCATGTTATTGTATATTGTATACATGTCCAATGTCTAGTGTCTATTGTTTATGTGCATCTTTCTAAATTCCAATTCCAATTCGGTTCAATGTTCAATACAACTACAGATACAACTACAGTATACAGTGTACATACAGTCATTAATATAAATGACGGGGAAAGTGTGTACTGTGTAATACATAATACATAATAGATACTGCTTATTAAGTTTTTAGTCCAACGTCCACATCCACGTTGACTTTCCATTTTCCTCCCTCCCTTGTCTTGGACTAGCTTGGACTCCGACCAAAACAATGTAATATAATGTAGAGGGATGAAAATATGAAGAAGTGGAAGGGGTTGAAATCACCACACAGAACAACCACACTGTACACTTTTTCAAAAACAAAGTCCCAACTTTGAAATTTGAAATAAATGTAAAAGCTGAACGGACGAGTTCTCTCCTGAGTTTTCCATATTTAACCCATTATTAAACACGTTCCCTCAACAGAACCCAACACAACAGAAAAGCCCACCCCACAGTCACACAATACAATAATGAAAATGAAAAGGCTCAGCATAAAATTATCCATCTATTTTAAGAGTTTAAGATTCTAAATTCAAATTCCTCCCTCCCCCTTTTCCCCAGTCGTCCAGTCATCTACTCATCCCTCATCCCTCCATGTGCTCATTCATATAAATAATAGTAATACACATGAAATAAGATATAATGTTCCTCATCCCTCACTCCCAAATACAGCACAAGACACCACTCATTTAATTTTTCCATAAATATTTCACATAAATCAAAAAACAAGAGGAGAAAACTTGGTTACGTTTAATCCTCTTCAACTTCCCTCAGACTCTAAAATTCAACTCAACTAAACTTTATAAATTTAGAGTGTTTTAAGCTTCAGGCCTCAAGTCTCGAGTCTGGAGTAAAAACTCAATCAAGATTCAAGAATCAAGAATCAACAGTCGTCATTTTTACTCTTCTTTATTTTACTACTTTTGCTCATGTCAAACATCAAATATCAAATATCAAATAGCCCGTGCCAAATTGACATCCAAGAACCTTAATTTTTTATGAATCATTTCATTCCTCTCCACTTTTACACACACAATTCTCAAGTAAAAGAAGAAAAAGAAGACCAAAAGACGACCAAACCAAACCAAGGATAAATTAAGTGTAAAAAGTAAAATATTTTGGCATGAAATGAAATTCCGTGGTTATAAAATATTATAATGAAAACTGAATTAGACTCAAGACTCGAAACTCAAGTCAACTGAATCCTCTTAAATTTACAGAGGCATAAACGCGCCTAAAATATCTACATTCTGCACTCGACAGTCGACACTAAACACACTACACAATTCAGATCCAAGTTGACACTGTATAATTCGGGTGGATGTAAAATTTTGTGCAGAATCAAGAAAGGACCACAGCCAGCGACAAAAGTCTGTAACAGTAGATTCAGTCTTTTGTACAGAAAATATAATATAGAATTCAAACCCCATGGCATGAATGGACAAAAGGGCAATGCATACAGCATAAAGCATGTAGAATAAAGAATAGAGCAGCGATGCATGTGTGTGTGTGTGTGTTCTGGTGAGATGGGACGGGAGTTTTCTCCGTTCAGACACATTTTCATTGCCTTGGATGATTTCAATCTTTAATTTCTAATTTCAGCTTGACGATCTTGTCTCTCGTGTCTCGTGTCTAGTGTCGTCTGACTCTTTTCTGTGTCTGTGTCTGTCTCTGTCTTATTCTCAGTCCCTTGGCTTTCTTCTTCCTTCTGAAACCTGGAACTTGAACGTTCAAGACGAGTCAAGACAAGTCAAGAAAAGAGAATAGACAAGCTCATGAATTTTACAACGTCAACTTCTTCTTCTTCTTCTTTGCCATCTTTTCCTTATAATACTATCTGTACTCTCTTGAGTCTTGAGTCTTGAGCAAATAAAAACGCCGTCTGATTCCTTCTGAATTCTGTGAATTCTGTGAGACTGTCTCTTTGTCTTTGTCAATTCCTCCACATCATCATCATCATCATCACTAGCGAGCATCTTCGTCGTCATCATCAAAGTCATGCAGTCGTGAAAATTCCATATCTATCACAAAATACATATGCATTTTGGATTTTACAAGAAACGTCCTCTCACACGTACTAAAACTCTGAACTCTAGACTCTGTAAAAATTCACATCTTCCATTTCCCATTTTCTCATTTACCATTTCCCATATCATGCAAAATTTAGCGTAGATTGTAAATGTAAATGTGAATGTGAGTGTAAATTGTAAATGATAAGGCTAAACTAAAAACTGTAAATGGTAAAGTGTAATTCGCAGATCTGACAGATCACAGATCACCGAGCACAGATGAACGTCATTTATTTGAGTGGAAATGTGGAAATTAAATGAGTGTCAAATAGTCAAATGGATTAACAGTTGCAATAATATTTATAATAATTGTAATGGTAATGGTAATGTACTTTTTATAAGGACATATCGCATGGTTCATCACTCATCACACATAGCTCAAAGCTCAAAACTCAAAGCTCAAAACTAGTAAAAACTTATGGCTCTTTTGGTGTAATGACACAAGTGACAAAATTAGATGGAGATAAAATTTTGCGTCAAGGCCAAAACCAAAGTTAAAGTTGAACAAGTTGAGACTTGAGAGCGGAAAGTCAAAGGCAAAGTCGAGTGTAAATTGTAAATTGTACAGAGTGTAGTGATAAATTGTGAGGAATTTTGCTGTGACACTGAGTTTTACAGTTACGACGTTGTTTTTACAAACAAAATAAGTGTTTTGCCTAAACACAGATAAGGAATTCAGCCGCAATCCTCAATCCTCGATTCTCAATTGCACAAAATAACATGAAAAAAGTTGGATGTTGGATGTAGAAAACGCAGCCGTGTTTCAAGTTTCTACAATTTATTGATGTAGACTCTAGTCTGTGTATTTAGAGTTTAGAGTTTAGAATTTTGAATGAGAAAAGAAATGAGTGGAGTGGAGATGTCGGAAGAGCTGGAAGATTCAAGATTCAAGATTGAAGAAGGTTGAGACAAACTCGGAAGTTTTAAACTGGCTTGATTACGACTAATGGGATCATATTTATTAGCTGCTAGCGTAAATTCGCCTCCCTTTTCCTTATTTCTTATTCAACTTGAATCTTGAATGTTCAAGAAATTTCCACTTCTTTTTCCTCTTTCTTGGCTTGATAATTTTTACTTTTCAGTTTCAGTTTCATTTCTTTCTCTGTAACAGAGAAAAATCAGCCTCTAGAGTAAAATTTCCTCTGCTCCTCTTTGATATTTAAAACTTTAGAGTAAAGCAGTAAAAGAGTAAAAAGTTTGCAAAATACTGGAAAACTAGAGAAAAATTAAGCTACTCTGCATATTATATTATATTTTATATTCCATGTTTTTCTAGTTCTAGATTCTGGATTCTGGGCAAATTAAATACCTTGATATTTTAGAGTCAATTATTTACCAAAGAATTTCCTCGGGAAATGTTACAAAAAGACGGAATGGAACGAATGGAAAGATATCATACATGTTTTAGAGGAGGAAAAGACAAAGACAAAAAGGAAAAGAAAACCGTGCTGAGGGAAAAATGGAATCTCAATGACACTTTTGGGACAAATACATTTTCGTTTAGGCGGATATCTCTTTCTCTAGAACATAGAGCTAGAAGTTACAAGTGCTGTATAAAACACTAGGAGCTGGAGAAGTAGGAGAAGAAAAAACCCAGAATCAGAGAGTACGAAGAAGAACCGAAGAAAAAGAACAAGCGTGTAAACTGTAAACTGTAAACGCAGGCAAAGAACGCACTGAACACTGAACAACGAACAAGGAACAGTGAGCACAAAAATTGTACGGTTTCCCCTATTTTCCATTTTTTTTTTGTCCCCGTTGAATTTAAATGTGGTTCTTTAAAAGACATTTTGTGACACATTAGTCCATGTTCAATGTTCACGAGTGGCAAAGTCACAAGCATAAGAAAAAGAGCAAGCCAAAGCCAAAGCCACAGCCACAGCCAAAACCAACTTCCAACTTCAAAAGGAGACGGAGAAGAAGCAAGTTAAAAAACCAACTAGAGACTAGACACTAGGGTAAAAAATACATATATTTAAGCCTGACAAAAATGTTGTCTCTTTTTGACTCTGTCTCCGTTTTTGTTTGTACTTGATTCTCCACTCTTTAATCTTGATGATTTTTCACACTAACCCCAAACCAGCCAAACCAAGCTCAACCATCAACCAAGTCGAAGGCGCAAACGTGTAAGATGTAAAATAAGACCTCTATGTAGTGCAGTATTTTACGAGAAAAGGCATAAAACGTCAAAGGAAGAAGAGAGGTAAAATTGTAAAGGAAAACTCAAAAGGATACTCAAAATTCAAAACTCGAAAGAATATTATAATAGATGCGCAATACCTCATACACAATAATATACAATTTACAATGGACGCTCATTTGCTCTAAATTTTCCATGTTCAAAATCATGATCGTCAGTGTTAAATTCAGTACGTATATATAGTCAATTGTTGTTGTTCACCAAGAGCCAAGAGTCTCACAATTCACAATTCAACATGTGATGGCAATGGAGTTGGTGAATCTTTATTTATTTTATTTTATTCAGCATGTATTTGTGATTTGTGATTTGTCTAACAAGGCTCGTCCAGTTTAATTCTAGTTTAGTTGCAGTGGGATAAAATGTTGTAGAGACATCTTTTTTATAGTTGTCTTAACCTTCGTCCTCTTCTCGTGTTTATGTGTTATGTGTTTGAGTTTTGAGTGTGAGTGTGAGTGTGAGTGTACAAGTACTGAAAGTGCCGATGTAAAATATCTCAAAATAAGCATGTCATACTTAGCCTTTGACCTCCAGTCTCATAATTTTTCCACAACTTTTTAACCACACCACAATTTACAATTTACAGTTCACAGTTAAAAGTTATTTATATTCATGTCCAATCTAGAATCTACATTGTACATTGTACATACAATTTAGATACTAGATACACGCACACATACTTGATAATATTATTGTAGTTGAAGAAAATGAGTAAATTAAAATGAGTCTTTTGGAAATCAAATGCAGAGAATATGCAAAAGTATCTTGTCAATTATACATTTTACATGATACCGAGTTGTTCTTCATTTAGTTTTTGCTCTTTACTCGACTGATGATTGACGATTGACGATCAGGCTCAACTAAACAAAACTAGTCTGGACTGGACTACAAAATCTCAAATCTAAAGTCTCAAGTCTCAAGTGTCGTCATTTACAATTTACAATGTACAAATGTACACACAATTTTTTACCAAGTTTTTTATGCATAATTTTTGGCCATTAGTAGAAGCAGAATATCAGAGTCACGTCATGTACATTATACATGCAGTGTGTAATCTCCATCATTACACTTTACTTTATGTATGTACAATGTACAAAGTACAAAGTGTTGAGTGTTGAGGACAAGGCTTTTAGATTTTACATTTTACATTTTAGTGCAGCCAACCATCCAGATTATTACTACACTTTTTTTCTACTCCTAGTTCGAGTTTGATAAATATTTTGTGTAAATAGTAAATTTAGCTACGACTTACGAGCACCGAGACTAGAGTTTTTTTTTACTCAAGTCTCAAGTCTCAAGTCACTCTCTTATCTTTTCATTAGGAAATTGATTAAAACGAAATTGAAAATATTTTTCTCTGCTCCCTACAAAAAATGGAGTGGGATGGAGAATGGAGAAATATTGATATTGATAGTGATAATTTATAATTGATACATTAACGATTGACATGTTTAAGTAACACCAACAAAAAACTAGGACTATGACCAAATCAAATGTAGAATGTAGAATGTAGCGATAAGGAATAACTTTGCCAAAAATATCTCGACTCAGCTTTCACATTGTGCATCAACTCAATAAATAATAAAATTCCATATCGATAACCTCCCGAGCAAAACTACCTACGAGTTTTGAGCTTTTGAGCTTCGAATTTTCTTTCTTCAAGTTAATTATGTGTACATTGTACAATGTGCACCGGATGAGCAGAGCTAAAAATATTATTATTATTATTGGTGTGTTACTGATTAGCGATTAGCGTGTTTACCGTTCATAGGTGTGTTTTCTGTTTGTCTTTTATTTGTTCATCCATGTTTTCTCCAGTTCCATGTCAATACCAATATCAATAAAAACATTACTCGAGCTACACTCGACGATAATCACTTTGGTTCTTTACAGTCGAGGCAGACCAATGCAACAACCAGACCAGGCAATTCTCTGATAACGAGTCTCAAGTCTCGAGTTTAGAGTCTCGAGTCTGGAGTCTCGAGTCTGGTTTGACGTTTTAAAATACCTTGAACGAAAATCATCTTAAAATCCATTTCTGTAATTCCTATTGTAAACTGTACATTGTAAATTGGAAACCATTGAACATTGAACATGGAGTATTGAGCCCTGAGAGTAGAAAATATGTAATGATAATAATTTGTAGATATCATTCTGTCCGATGATTCTGCACAGAAATAAAATTGAAGCGGGTGAGAATTCTGATTTTGATTTTCCTAATCCTTTAATGTATTCCCCACCTCGTGTTTTGTGCGTGTCTATCTTCTGTCTCCCAAGTCTCTACATTATACATTATACATTAGACAGGTCTCTATGTTTATGTTTTATGCCAACTCGAAACTCCAATCTCCGTATGATACTCTCCATTTTCCATGTATTTTGTGTTTCCTCGGATGAAACGTAAAAATAAATGACCACGCTGGAGTGCTGGGGCTGAAACTGGAAGTGAAACTAAAACTATACAAGTATTCGTATGATAATACTTCAAAGAGCTTGAATGTAAAACATGGAGCATGGAGCATGGAGCATGGACATCAAAGTTTATCTGAGGCGCACATGGAACTAGCGATGAGTAAAAAGTATCTGAAGACAGAAGAAAGTCTCCTACACTCTACACACCATTGTAATATAATATAATATATAATACAGTAAAGTGCATAGTGTATAGTGTATTAAAAAGAGGAGGTAGACACAAAATATCATATCTTCAAAACACAACACAACACAACACAACAAGTCGAGTCGAGTTGAGGGTTCGGTCAAAAAATGCATACACAAACATACGTTCCTTTCACACGGAGAGTCTTCTGTCTTTTTCATATGTAAATATGCATGTGTGTGGAATATTACATTTGTTGAATGGGGACTGGATCCTGGATACTGGATTGCATCCATCTCATCCTTTCAACTTTCAATACAATAAACACTGCATTGTACACCGTACACAACACAACACATGCATTATGCTCGTAATTCTTCACAAGAAACAGAGAGACGGAGAGAGATGCGTGCGCAATACCTATAAGACAAATATTATTATGTATATGAAGAAGAATATTCCTTCTTCTTCTTCTTCTTGTTCTTCAGGATGGAATGATATTATTATTAGTATGCTAGAGAAGAAAAGGGAATAGAAAATGCAATATCTTTCTCCATGTGTTTGTGTGTGTGTGATGGTGAGTGCATAAATATATACAAACATGCGTTTCCTTTCCATTAGGATATTAGCATTAGAGATTTATACACAATACACACTGTTTGCCTTCCCTTTTTTTCTCCAGTACCCACACAAACACAAACACAACTACAACTATAACTATAATGGATATGGATATGACTAGCTGTGGATAAATGCATCGGAGGAGTGAGAAAAAAGAGGAGACGATGAAGAAGATTCAGATGCTCCCTTGCATAATGCATAGACCTAGAACCTCCATTCTACACTCTATACTTGTACATATTCCGTATGAATCTATGACTTTGTGATACAAGATACAGGACGATGAGTTGATATGAGACGGACAAACCCATCAAAACACAAACACAGACACACATTTCCATTTGATATGTGTCTTGTGTCTTGAGTCTTGTGTATTGTGTGTATAATATATTTATTTATTTATTTATTTATTTGTACATGTTTGATATTTGATGGAGCAGGGGAAAAGCAAAGTAGAGAAAATGAAGTTTCCTTCAATCCAATGCCATCCAATGTCATCCTCTTTTCCTATTCAATTTATTTGAATCCTATTGAAAAGAGATAATAATTTCATATTTCATACATCATTATTATTACGCACGGGCTTGGTTTAATTCCGTTTGGTTTTTGTGTAAATACTAAATGCTAAATAGTAAATAGTAGGTTTGATGTATAGTTTTATTTCAATTTCAATTCAGTCCTACGTAAATTATTGTCTTGCACCGTGCCTCTTGCATAATAGATAAAATTGAAAATGTCTACAATCTACAATCTAAAATCTACAACGGAATTGAAAAGGTGAATATTTTTGGATCGCGAGATCAAGGATGGACCCATCGCACATTGCACATTGCACATCACACTGCCATTTAATATCATTATGAACCACACCAATATCAATATCAACACGTTCCTTCCTTCCTTTTTCCTCTCTTCCTTTCTTACCTTGTGCCATGTACATTTTATATTCTATAGTGTGTTAAAATTCATTTGATTTACACGGACATGAACACAGCCCTCTTCCACTCTTTACAATTCACAATCACAATTCACAAGTCAAAACTCAAGACTCGAGACTCTTTCCCTTTGAATTTCCATCCCAACTTCAAATTCAGCTTCAACTTGAAGTTGAGTTCCAACTCCAACTCCAATTTCAGTTGTGAATTGTGAATTTGAATTTGAATTGAAAGTGAAATCTTCTTTTGGCTCTGAATGACAATAGTGGCTCAATAGATGCATAATAAAACACATAATACATAATACACAGTGTCAAAGAGAATACAGGCAGTCTCCTAGTTCCTAGTCTATCAGTGCAGTTGGATTTGAAAAAAATTTGAATTCATTACAACTGGTGAGAATTGAGATTCGAGAATTGAGAAGGGAGTCAATTTTCCCTTCTCCCGTCTCTTCTCTCTTCTCATCAGCACTACCTTTTTTGTATTTGTATTTGCTTTATAATAAGCAATAAGAGGTTGGGTGGAGACTGGAGACTGCACTATTCTGTACATTGTAAATACACACGCACTACAGACTACGCACTCCATATCCAACTCTTTTCATTCATTCACTCTTTCTCTTCATTTTGATTTGGGCTTTGATTTTGACTCTGATTTTGACTCTGACTTTAGTTTACGCACTTTGATTTCAATTTCTATCTGGCTCTGCCTTGTGTCTGTGAAATAGGCAAATGAGCTCTGGTTTTTTTCTCCAAATGATATTATCACATAAACATATCCAATATCCAATATCTAATATCTAATATCTAGATTCTAGATTCTCGAATGTAGAATGTAGAATGTAGATACAATGAAGAAATAGTAAGCAGTTGCTCATTCTCATAATATGATACTTTTATTAGCATTATTACTACTATATTTCTCACATACGTATGTTACTGGTTATTGAGTAGAGTAGAGTTGATGAGGATGTTCAATGTTCAATGCTCAAGCCAGTAGCATAAATATGTACAATGTACACACTTGTGGTGTTTATGTGTTATGTGATATGCTTCATAGAGTTATAAGGTTATAGGGTTATAGAGCATGCTTCAATGTTTCAATGTTCCATATAGACCCATTTCTACTATGTACTATGTATAATTTAGATACATGTGATACATGTGGATTTGAAGTCACAGGTGGGGGTCTGGATTTTATTTTATTCTGTCCCCCATCCGATTCCGATTCTGATTCAAACTATTTATACACAAGTAGACAACCGACACTCTTACAAATAAAGTACAGCAGACAGTAGTGTGTAGTCTGTGTATGGAGTATGGAGTGTCCTTTCCTCTCTTAACACAATAATACTTTTTGTCCTTTTTAAGTTGACTGCCGATTCCATTGTATTGTAGATTGTAGATTGTAGAGCCAATACTCCACACTGCACACATATTTATATTACTAACTACCAACTACTGCTGTGAGACAGAGCCAGGACCGAACAAACGAACGAACGAGTGTGCGGGAGCGGAAAAGTGAATTGGGCATCCTTTTTTCAAATCAAATGGAATGAGTTGAGCACAAAAAAGAGCCACCGTCACCATCACCGTCCATGTCACTGTCTCATTCACATCCTACAAAGTACCGTCTACAGTCACCCTCTTTTCCCAGAGATAAAGACATAATTGAATTTCGGTGGGTCCCCGACAGGACAGCAAGAGCATCAGGAGGACAGAGGACAGCATCATCAAACTTTTAAAGATTGGAAGCGTAATGGATAATGGATATTGAGCTTTGAGCTTTGAGTTTTCTACTTGGTTCCTTAATATAGCCAGTACACAGTACATACAACATACGTGTATGTGTCCATTTAAAATTACCCCTACTGTTTTTACACTATTTTAGCAGCACCGGTCCCGGATTCCTCCTTTCGACTTTGGACTTTTAAAATAAAGGGAACAGGGTTTGAGAGAGTTGGTCTTCTCTCTCTCAATTCTCAATGTAAATACATATGTAGTACATGGTGGAATAACAGGATGTAGGATGTATTTTACGCATTATGTGTAGCGTATCACGTGTAGCGTATTTTCAGGGTGACAATTAAACCCCGGGATTTTGCATATATTATATATTATACACTGTACAACTGTTGCTTATAAAATTGGACAAGTGACTGGTTGTTTGGTTTGGTATTGAGTTGGTTTGGATTGGTTGGGTATTGAAAGTGGGAGTTCAAAACCTAATTAATCATGGTAGGTTTTGATTAATGAGAGTTTCTCCTTTGAGGAATCTCCTGCCAACGAGACAGTCTTTAATTGCACCGCACACACACACACATTCACTCTTTCGCTCAATCTATTTACTCCGTGTCTCATTTTGCAGAGCTTGGTTTAGTTTGCTCTCCTAATATTTTCCTGGCTTTGGCTTTGGCTTTACATTTTATAGTGCTACATGTGATACAACACCACAAACTACACACTTTAAAAGTGTACTGGGATGCACCACCAGAGAAAGGAAAAGAGACACATGCCTGGTTGACTCTTCTCAGATCTTCTCGGTTCTCGGTGTAATTATGGTCTCCGTCTCTTCACTCTGCTTCAGCTTCTGTATCTCTCGTCTCTTGTCTCTGTGTGAATGAATTTACATTTACATGCAGCAAGGAAAAGACGGTTTTGCTTTGACGCTTTCTCTCCTTCTCTCTCTCTCTCTCTCTCTGTGCTCTTCTCTGTAATAATAATGTCAACCAATTTAAATGCAAGTATCAAAGCGTCTGCTGCTCCTCATACTTGATACTTTATACGCCTCTTCTCCTCACATCCACTCTACACTCTACTGTCTACTGGCTTTGCTTTGGTTTGTTGGTTGATGTCTGTTTAAAAATCCGGCTCCGAATCCGGATCGGAATCGAGAACGGAATCTGATCCGAATTTTGTAGTGGGAACATGAACATGAACAGAGAAAAGAGAAGAGAGTAGAGAGAAGACAAAGACATGTTGTAGATAAAACCACAGCCGCAACATCGCGGCTTTCCAGATTTACCCTGTATAAACAAACAGTCAAAGAGTGAAAGAGAATGACACTACACTGTAGACTGCGGACTGCAGACAAATCCCCCGGTATACTTAACCACTTGATTTATCCCATACTTTTAAAAGCCTTATCATAAATAATTTGGAGGAGAACAGCGGTCTTTAATTGCATCAGACATCAACTATCAACTAGCCAACCTACAACACAGAAACAGAGACAAAACACGCTACTCCGCACATTGTACATGATACACTTGAAACAAATGTCTGAATTCTGAATCCATGTACATGTAAAACCACGTAAATGGTGGATGCGAATAACGAATGAGCACTCGGAATTTAAAATTCGGACTTTGGACAGTACGAAATTTTCAAAATAGACCATGTCCACTGTCTTGATGTTTGACATTTGATATTTGATGGACATGGACGTATAAAAGCACCGCTTAGTTGTTTATTACACGTTTCCACGTGTCGCAACTTGAAATTGTTATGCTTCAAATTTGAAATGGATGAGTGAATAACAAATGTGCACAATGTTGTAATAAAATAAAGGAAAACTACTGTGTTTTTCCCTCGGATACTAATGCCATATTTCTGTTTTATGTGTTTCTAATAAAAAATACTGTATAAAATACAATGTACAGAAGAATATGAATTACTTTGCGCCTTCAGCCCCGAACCGAGAAAAACAAAATTCCGCATTTGGTATTTGGTATTCGGGTTAATTCGATTCGGAGAAAAATCAGAAAAACCAAAGTCCAAAATGCCCAAGCCAAAGTCATAACCTAAATCATTATTACAGTCATTTCTCTCTGCTCAATGCTCAATGTTCGATGGATGATCGTGATGATGCGATCCGCCCACTTCTTTTCCCCTTTCCTTTAAATATTACACATGGACGTGTTATGTATTAGTACAATGAACAATGAACATTGAACATACATGCAATTGGATTGGATTGAATTGAAAATAACACTGCGAACTGCGAAATTTCAGACATGAGAAAAATTCGTGAATAAAGTGCTAAAATCCGTTCGTGTTCACTGTTTTTTGTTCCCTGTTCCGTGCCGTGTTCGGGATTCAGTGTTCAGTGTTCAGTGAGCAATTTAATTTCATGTGAGCGTAGATTGTAGATAGTAGTTGTAAAAAAACAGGAGAAATTCGCACACAATCACTACCATACGCATTTTCCGGATTCCGGATTCCTCATTCTTGCTAAATCTTTTACATGGTACATTTCCAAATGTCCGACGGCAATACAGACACAAACATACAGACTACGGAGGCAGAGATATAGGCTTACTATACATACAGCGAGATACATATATAGAAAGAACAAGAACAATCATCAGTGAAATTACATGTACTCCCTTTCAGCTCCTGGAAACCTAATAATAATCATAGATATAAAGCTTTTGTAAGTTATAAGATATACGGTAGTTTTGATATTGATGTGTGATGTGTTTTTAGGCTGATGGGTTTGAAAATGTCCGAGATTTGGAATTCAGACGTGAATGGATGAGGAGGGACGAGGAATGGTGAAATTGCAAATGGCAATGGTTACGCTGTACTCTCCACGCTATACATTATACATCTATAATCTATAGTGCTCATTCTTTTTCCTTATTTTGGTTCCTGCTCTATAAAAGTCTGAGTTCTGACTACAGAGTTCAGAGTTCCACGTGTTTGAGAAGAGTGTGCAAGAAGATTGAGAATTGAGAAAGGGAAATGCTGGGCAAATCACTCAATCTCTCATGGTGAACGTGAAGAGAATCTCATCTAGAAATCAATTCTATTATGTGTCAGACCTCTAGACTCTAGAGCTGCCTCTCTTCTCTATTTTCCTCTCTTTATTTTCACAGGCTTCACAAGTTTCAGAGGTTTTGGAGGCGAGGCAGGAGAGAACAAGCACAATTTTACAGGATCCATCAGGATCACATTATATGTATCGCCTCTAGCCCACAGCTAACGCACTTAGATTACTCTGATATTAGATATTAGATATCTTATCATTTTATCGGAAACAAACTTGTTTCCTCTAAACAATACACAGAATCCTTTCCAGAAAAAAACTAAAATTCTAGAAACCAGAGTGAGAAATTATGGCATAAATTATTATGTATAATGTACATTATCAAATTGGCAGAATTTATCATAACTTAAGAGTTAGATAGTAGGGGAGGCGAGTTATGATTCTCTGACGCTAGAGGCAGACTCTGTTCCCCATGTGTTTGTGTTAGCGTACATACTGACGTCCTCTCATTTTTAACTCTTTAGTTTTTCCGTCATAAGTCAATCAAATCTCAATTAAAATTCATGAAAATTTAAAAACAATTAGATAAATGCAATAGCTAGGACCTGATTTCCTTGGATTTTTTATATTTGTTTTTGAAAGCTGCGAAAAAATAGATTTAAAAAACAGCTAAAAAGTGGATGTTTGATTTTATTTTTTTTAAAACAATTAATGTAATAATAATAAAAATTGGACGACGTCAGGTCCTAGCTATAGTATTCATCAAGTGATATTAAAAATTTCAAGCGTTTTGGTTAAGTTTTAGTTGACTTATGATGGAAAAACTGAACCCCTGTTTTTACAATGTAAATGTCACCCTACTACCTGCCTCTTAAGAATATATCCTTAAAATCACCTTTTCCTTTCGCGCAAATTTTTCAAGTTCTCAAGTTCTTGAGGCAACGCTGGAGTGAAATATAAAATATTATGAAGAATTGATGGTGAAAGTATCAATAAAGTGCGTGGATAGATGTTTGATGAAGAATTCTCGTATGATTGGAATTTGGAATAAGTATTTGGAGTTTCAAGGAAACAGGCAGAAAAGACAGCGACAGACCAACAGACAGACAGAGAAAAGGGAAATAATCATAGTGTTTTGGTAGTTTTGGTGGTTTTGGCACTCTTTCTCTTTCCCTACCATCGATTTGAACTTGGAATTTTCTCGTTGCTCCACTCAGTTTTATAACTATATTACGCAGTATTATGCAAGTATTACGTTTTATGTGTTACACTGCAGTGTCATGTCTAACTTTGTTCACATGGAAGTTCTCGCCTCTGTCTCTGTCTATTTTTCACCATTCCATTTCCATTCAAAGGATTCAAAGGTATAGCACACAAAACAGGAGGTTGAATTGAGTTGTGAATTGTGAATAGTCAAGACGAATGAAGACGTAAAGAAAGGAACAATTCGACAAGCGAGAAAGTGTTCAATCTACTATCTACACAATGTATACGGTTTATACTGCATATCAACTATCAACAAAAGTCACACAAAACACAAAAGCCATCCCCGTCACACGAGAAAAACCGCAATTTTCTCGCAAACTTTTCATCCTCTCTCTGGTGCCCCATATATATATACTATATACATAAAATATAAAATGTCTCTGTCTACATTCTACTGTCTACTATCTTAGAATTTTACGCATTTTACGCATATGTGCGTGAAGGGTACAAATTCAAATTCTATCTTATCTGCATGCATGCATATTTCGCATAATATGTCTTATTATTATACTTTTGGCTTTTGGTCCCTTTTCCTTACGTTTCCTTCCGTGGTATCTTTTTCTTAGAGCTTCTTTCAGTTGAAGTTGAAGTTGAAAATTTATGGGAGAGTGAACACTCCTTTCTTTTTGTCCTTTTTCTTCCGAGTGCCAGTCGACATTCGACTTTGACTTTGACTTCGACTTCGACAAGGTAGTGAAAGAATACTGTCTACTGGCGACATTTCCAAATTCAAATTCAACTTTGTTTAAGAATCCACAAGACGAAAACCGCGTAGACCTGACTTTTACTTTTGCTCATCTCTATTATTATTATTATTATTATTTTTATTCTTATTGTGAAAAAATATTCACAAACTTGCTACAGCATTCTAAATTCTAGATTCTAATATTATGCTATCAAAAGACTCAGGCGCTTCTAGTTGCTTCTAGTTTCTAACATTTCAAAAGTCTCTATACTCTATAGATGTTATCCTTTTGATCACAATATGATGATGATAATAATAATAATGTTATTCTTTTTATCATATGTTGAGGTAAAATATGTTGATATAGCTGAACTTTTCTTTCCGGCAAAAGCAATGTGTCTGTGGTTTCTTTTTTCTTTTTTCTTAATCCACTTAAAATTGAGTTGGTTGGTTTGGTTTGGTTTTTGGTATGAAAAGAGTTGATTCTAGATTCTAGTTTAATTCAAAAATACACGGGTAAAAAAAGTTCTCACGCAGGAGGTGACATTTGATTTTCATTTCATTATGCTCCATTCTACACGTATTTTGTAGCCATACTCTTCACTCTTCACGGTTTACTGTATAAATATGGCGTACACACTACAAACTACACACAATACTTGATGGTTTGTCAACATGATAATATTATAATTAATCTAGAATACACGCAGACAGTGGACAATGTAAAAAACATTTTACCAAAAAACCAAAAGTCAGTTGTCAGTGGTTTTCACATGAAAGACGCTTTTCATCAAAAAATTCTCAATTCTCAATGGATAAAAAAGGCGCTCAAAGGCAAAGGTACGAGATACGAGATACGAGGCACGTGTTTAAAATTAAATGAGTTTGGAAAGGAAATAATGAAAGGAGAAAAACTATCATCATGTTTTTCCCCTTTAACTTTTTGTTAATCACGTTATTTCCGTTCTTGATTCATAAATTCAATTCATTCAAAACCCCTATGAAATGAAGCTCATTGGAATTTATCTTTAAATCTTTAATTGCATTTTTTTCGGAAAAATGATGTAATATTGATACTTTATGAGTACTTTTCTCTTCTTATTTTTCTCACGAGAGAGAAAAAGCAAGAGAGCTAAAGTGTGACTGTGAGTACACTGTAAATTCACTTCCACATTCAACATTAAGATTTTGACTGCATTTCCACAGTTCCAGTTCCGGTCTACAGTCTACTGTCTACAGATAAGCTAATATGAAATGAGCCGCGAGGAAATGAAGATGAAGACGACGGCTATGAAAAATCATCTCTTCTTAATAATAATCAAGAGATGAAAATGTGTTTGATAATATACCGCAAAACACCCAATGCTTTTTAACCAAGTGTCTCTTGTCTCGATTCTAGATTCCAGATTCTGGATTGTTGATGTTGAATGTTGACTGTTTAAAAAAATGGGAGCTCATTATCCTCCGTGTAAAAATGTAGAGATGAAATGTACTTTGTACGAGCTACAGAGTCAAGAGTAGAGAGTAGAGACTCGAGACAGATGATGATGCGAAATAGTGCAGAAGCAATGCAGCGAAGTCGAAACAAAAACCATGTATAAAAAACCCAGTGTCTTTGCTAGTTTCGAGTTTCTAGTAGAAACCTCCGTTCTTCCTTCTTCATTCTGCGTTCTCCATTCCATTCAATTCCATGTGAATTTTGATATCAAATTTGGAATCCAGACAACTGGAACTGTTCCAGCTCTTTTTTCCCCGTTCCAGAAAGAATGAAAGACGGGGAGAGGAAAGATTAAGATAATACAATTTTGTATTTTTTTCCGCTTCTTTTTTCTCCATATCTTTTGGCTGTACGCTGTACGTATTGCAGATATGTGTAACATTTAGAGAAATAATGTGACATAAGTAGTTTGATCCTTTCCTTTTTTTCCCCTTCCTGGCATTTCTGCACATAGAAAATCCTGTAATGATTTTAATTACCTTACTGTTTACTCTTTACTCTTTATACTCTGTATCTAGTATCTAGTTTCTATAAACATGTTTACTTTTTTCGTTTTTGTTCCCTGGAATTTTTTGGAATTTTTTGTTGTGGTTTAGAGTTTAGAGTTGAAGATTGGATCGTCAAGTTGGTTCTCAGGGATCAAGATTCCAGATTCAAGATTCCAGATTCAAGACTCAAGACAATAACAAAGCGGACCTTTATTCCCAGAATCCCTTTCATCTATATATTCGGCAGGATATTTTCTGTAATTCCATTGTATTTGATATTTGTGACTATTCACTATTATTTAGAAAAAAGGGGAATTCTTCAAATGAAATTAAGACCAAGTTTAAGACTGTCTCAAGTCTCAAAATTGAAGACTGGAGATTCGAGAAAAAAACATATGCTTATAATATGCACATTCACACGAATCTACCTTCTACGTTCTAAATTCTACGTAGATTGTACATTGTAGATCCATTCCATCCCGAGACCCGAGACAAGATTGATTAGTTTATTTTCAAGTTGAACTGTCAACCGCACTGACATTTTTCTTGTTATTATTAAATTATGACTGTTATTATTATTACTAATATTTCGTGTACAATATGCAACGTAGGAAAATATCTATCAACTATCAACTGGTTGGTGTCTGGGATCTGGGAAATGATGATGCAGCTTCAACTCAATCTAAGCTCAAGACTCAAGACTCAAAACGCAAGACTCAAGACTCAAGACTCAAGATTGAAGATGGGAAAAATATTGAATTGAATTCATGATTGTGCTGTCGTAGTTTCACGTTGGAAAAGTGAAAAGTTGGAACCATATTTAGTCTAAATGGTATCCGGCATCATTAGAACGAAGCAAAGGAGCAAAAGAGGAGGAGGATGAAAAAACAAGAAGAACAAGAATTTTATTTTATTTAAAAAGAATGACTCCTACATCCTACATGCAACATGCTGTATGTTGCTACATTGTACATGGTTACAGCAAAAGACAGAAGAAGACAGAAGAGACGAGGAGAGCGATAGAGTGAGGAGAAAAACAGTCATTACTCATTCGGCATAGAAAACAGGTCGATCAATCTTCCGGCCGTGACAAACACATACGAATACGAATACGAATATTCCGATGGTTGACACTTTAAGCTTTAAACCCAACTTTCTTTCTCATCCTCTCTACTCTGTACAAAAGTACAGGAGCACTACCAAGTTAAACCAAAACCAAAAGGAAAATCAACCTAAAACCAAAACTAACCAAAAGGCAACTTTTTGTTTTCATTTTAGTATTCTTATCGTCAGCAAAATGAAAAACGAATGTACCTTCAAACTACAAAAGTACAAAGTACAGAAACTAGGAAGAAAAGTACCTCGACATTAAACATTAAGGATTGAGTATTGAGTATTGAGAATTGAGTGTACACATGATGAGAGAGTATCGATAGCAAGAACAGAGAACTGAGAATCGAAGCGAGAGTCGAGCCGACTTTTTTCCACCACCGAAACTAAATAATTTGTTTCTCCTATTTACAAACTACAAACTACTTTGATGTCAATGTCGATGTCGATGCCATGCCGATGCCGTTGGTTAGACTGTGGACTGTGGACACATTTGCATCACAATATTCTCTCTATCTCTCTCTCTCTCTTTTCTATTTACTTAACTCCTTCAGCCCACACACCACAAATTGACAATCGAATAATTTACAATTCCACTCGTTCGTTAAAACTTTTCTAGCATCAGTTTCAGTTCCAGTTCCAGCTTTGGTTTGGTTTCTGATTTAGACAGATTAACCACACATCACATACAAATCCTTTTTCTCCTCTCTACTTTCTAGTGTTTAGTGTTCTTTTACATCTTTGGTTAATAGCAAAATTAAGCATTACGTTTCAATCCAACTTTTGTACATGTTTTTTTTCTATTTTCTCTTCCATTTCCAATTTCCATGTTCCACGATGATTTTAATTCAAGTTGAATATTTTTAGTTTCTAGCTTCTAGTTTCTAAATTCAAGGTGGTGGGAAAATTTGGCTGGTTCAGATTCTGATTCTGATTCTGATTTGGATTTGAATTTTGGTTCTCGTGTTATTCAAATTTTAAATTTTGAATGCCAAGCTCATTTATCAAAATCAAATCATCTGTGTGAAGAACAATGTAGGAAATTTACCGAATTGATTTAATTAGATTAGACATTATACTCGATTACTGGATTAGGTGAGAGATGAGAGTGATTCGAGATGTGATATGCCGCTTGTATTATGTATTTTGTAGGAGAAAGATTGATTGTTTTTTTAACAGAAAAACCGGATTTTTCTTTCATCTTTCCTCTGATCTACATCTCCGTATATAATGAGTATCTCTACCCCTTTTCCTTTATTACATTTATTAGACATTAGGACCTACAACTTTGAATATCGGAACGGAGTAATGAGACTTTTATCTTTTTCTTCTTCTTGTTCTGTACCAAGTTCAGAAACCGTATATCGGTTTTTGTATTGAGCATTGAGCCACCCACATGAAAAAAGATGGTAGGAAAATATTTACAATTGTGATTCATTTCCCATTTTCCATGATCCTTTATCAATATCACTGAATATAAATAAATACAAATAAAAGAGCATTGAGCATTGCATTTCATTTCATTCCGAGTCGGAATCGGAATTCTGAACCATTTGCCCTTTTTCACAGTAAAAATCCTGGGTAGTCTCCTTTTGATATGGGATATGCGATATTAGATATTATACTTGGCCTACAACTTTGTGTGGAATGTTTGTTTAGATTATGAAAAAGAAAAGGAACGTATTGAATGACTAAAACAACGGCGGTTGCCTTTTCCTTTTTTCTCCATTCTCAATTCTCAATTCTCGATCCTCCATTATTTCTATTTTCTATTTGTATATTTAGCTTTAAAGATAATGTGCATGTATATTTTTTGGAGGCACAAAGTGTAAAAGTACAAATGAACAAATCTCTATATTTCTATAGATTCTATAGATGACATTCATGCATACTTTTTACATTTTTATATTTATTTGTTTGTAGACACTAGACTCTAGACACATAGATATTTATGTAAACTGATTATTCCTGATTATTAGTTAGTCGTGGGAAAGGAAATTCTGTATTTATTATTTACACTGTAGAACTCTATCTATACTCTACACTCCATACTCTATACTCAATGCATATGTAAACGTATTTTCTCTCCATTTTTTCGTGGTTAATAGACTGTCAAAAATGACTCTTGAAATTTCAAATTCCAAATAATGATGATTTTTAAAGACAAGAGACAAGTACAGAGAAGAAGAGGAGGAAAAGAGGAAAACAACTTTAACAAATCGCCTGTCAATTACTCAGTCACACAACGCACAGCACAGAGAGAAGAACCAGCCAAAAGATAAGTAATACAAATTGAAGGGAAATGATGAGGACTCATGTGTTTATTATTATTATTACAATTGCACTATACTCGATTCATTTCATTTTCATTTAAAATTTGACCAGATTGAGCTCCAAGACTGTACATGTATGTGCATTTCATATGTATTATTATGGGTATATCTCACTGTGTCAATAGTCAATAGTCAATATGAAATGTATGCCATTCATCCTCTTGTAGATAATTTTTCGAGTCGCCGATAAAGACGGCTGTAAATTTATATCCCATATCCAAAATTCAAAATACATCACTGCTTATGCCAACAACCTACAGCCTACAGCCTACGCATAATAGATATAGAAACTTGTATATTCTAATATTCTATACAGTTGAACAGATACCTGGAAATAGAGCCTCCCTTTTTCATATGTAAATACTAAAGCTAATTCCAATGCTAATACTAATACACGTTACTCACAAGTCAGAGAGCTATACAATGTACAAAGTACAAGGGGTTTTGTTATATTATGAATTATGAATGTGCACAGTTCTAGATCCAATATTTAATTTGGATATGTAAAGGTAAATATTAACTAGTATAATATGAAAGCATATGCTGAGTAGTTTCTTCACTATCTATCTGCATATATAGCAAGTAGTATAATATAATATACATGATATAAGAATGTGTGTTAAAAAGTGAAGAGGATTATGGAAAGGATGAGGATGAACGGAGCTTTATGTAAACAAAAATATTATCTATTATTATTATTAAAAGTATTGTGATTACCTTTCAAGTTCCTTGCAGTGAAGATATCAAGTGAGTAGGTGAGTGAGTAATCAGAAGGAGTCAGTTGAGGAAAAATATGAACGTCTCAATTTAATCTTTGTCCTTCATTTCACTTTCATGTCACATACAACATACTAGATACTAGATACAAGAAGACAGGAAAAACTCGTGTACTTTTACCTTTTGCCTAGTTTTTCAGTAGGTAACTGGTTTATTTTGATTTGATTTAATTGGATTTAATTCAAGTTGATTATTTTTGACAGTTGACGGTTGCAAGGTTGATGGTTGACGCTGGACTTACGTTGGGTTTGGACTTTTGAACCCACTTGATTCTTGATTTTTGATCTCTTGACTTTTGTACAGATTTAGAGTTTTCCAAACTTACACCTGCAAAAAATAAATAAAATTTCAACTTTAGTTTACCAATTATTAGTCAATTATTATTAACTATCATCAATATTATCAATTATCAATTATCAATATTTTCAGCTTGCCAATAAAATCCTTTTTGTACAGTACAAAATTACTGCTTAATTTTATTCATTTGTAGTTTAAGTTTTTGGTTCATCACCTCTTTTTTTTTAATTTTTATAGTCAATAGTCAATAGTCAGTTAAAACTTTATGAGTAAGAAGGTAATAGATTCTAAATTCTAAATTATAGACTCGATGATTTTGTTATAGCTCAAGATTTTGTAATACTCCAGCAATAACTACATAATAATAATTATTGTTCATTGTACTGTACTTTGTACAAATAGCAAATAGGAAATGGAGTACACAAACATCATAAATATATTATGAGGTGTAAATGTACAACGTAAAATGTAAGAGCTTTTGAAAACATCTAATCATTTGTCTTGCTCACATTCACCATTCACACAAACAGAAAAATCCCTGCACATTGCAGCAACATGAAGATACTTTTAGTTTTTAGTCTGCTCTATTTTCAACACTAAAGACTATGATCACTGAGCATTGAGCATTGGACATGGAACATGGAAAATTCCTGTACCCATCATATCTGGAGATTAGAATAAGGTTGTAATGTAATAAATAAGTAATAAAATCTGTAAACATGAGTACAATGTACATAATATTTATCGGCGATAGACAATCCAATCCGATACAAATATACAAATACAACCAACACATATTAATGCATAACAATTAACAATACTCACATATTGGTAGAATAAGTGTAAAATAAAAGTAGGTGTGTATTTTAACCAGTCATCAGCCATCAGCCATAAAACAAAAATATGTACAGTGTACAGTGTACAGTGTACAAGATATATATATCATTCTCACATGGAATTTTTTACCTGTCTCCTGTCTACAGTCTACTTAATACTCAATACTCAATATCGAATACACAAAATATACAAAATACACACGAAATACACATGAATAAAATGTAATGCTTTGCTGTTTTCAGATTATTTTATACTTTATACTTGATACAGTGAGACTCATGTTCATATCTAATATTTTATTGACTGTGTGTTCCGGTTTGATCGATAAGAAAAAAACGGAATATGACAGGGTCATAAAAATCTATAATATAAATGTGAATCATCCGCTCTCAAGTCTCAAGTCTCAAGCTCAATTCAGCTCAACTCAACTCAACACAATAATTCTCATCGTCAGTTCTTTTTATGTTCAATGCTCAATGCTCAATGCTCAATGCTCAATTCTCAATGCTCAATGCAGCTCATCCTTCATCCTGGCCAAAAAAACAAAGTTGCCTGTTCATTTTTCACATTTACATCCTTTTACATCCATGGTTTACTAGCTCCTTTGATATTTATTATTTATGTATTTATGAGCTCCACTTGTGTTTCAAAGTTCGGGATAAAACAAGATAAATGCATATATTTTACCTATATTATGTTCATTCATGACATGGTGTGAAATGATGGATGTTTCCACATGTATTTTCCATATATTATGCATTTACAATGTACAATGTACAATATGATCAGAGATCTCAATTCTCAATTCTCAAGTCTCAAGTTACATCACCAAAACCAATAAATGTCTCCAGTCTTGAGTATTGAGTTTTGAGCTTTGAGCCTTTTGAGTTAAGAGTGTAGCAGAATATCAGAATTCCATTTCTTCTTTCAGATTACATTCCAAGCTCTAAATTACAACATTAACCATACCATAAACAGTAGTTTTTATATGAGATAATTTATTATGAGCCATTTAAATCTATAAAAAATCCATTAGACATCACTAAATATGAAATGCACTAAACATTTCTGCAGCAGTCATTTTCAAGTTTCAAGCATCAAGTTTCCTCTTGAATTATGAATTATATGAATTTTAAGCAAAAAAAATTGAAACATTTCTCCGTGCAGTTTTATCAAAGTAAAGCTTGTGAATCACATGGACAGTTTTTACTTTTTACTTTTTACACATCGGTGAATTTTCTTTTATGAATTTCATTTTTGTTTCCTTAGCCTGATTCCTCAGCTCTGTACAATTTTCAACAGGGAGAAGAAATGGAGGAAATGGAATGAAAGTTGAAAGAAGAAACGAGAGTTGAAATTTGAAATTTGACTCATGTGAGAAATTTTAAAAATGTCTGTAATGAAATTCCCAGGGAAAAAGAAGAAAAAAGAAGGTAATGATGATTCCGCTGCGTCCAATTTCCAATTCCCAATGCCAACTCCAACTCCAACTCCAAATCCAAATCCAATTCAAGTTTCTTGAGTTTACTTATTATTATTGACTGTGGGAATATAACGAAGTTGAAATAACGAAATAGTCCGAAATTTTTGGTATGGGCGTATATGATAGTGATACACCTCCATTCCCCATCGTCTAAACTATGCAGACTCTAGTAGAGTACAAAGTAGAAACAAACGAGAGAGGAATAAGCGGTCATGTATAATAATAATCCTCGTATCATTTCCAATCATGAAGCCCATAACAAGTGAAAAAAGATGAGCCATAAATGTATGTATGCATTATGTATGTGTAGTGGATTGGGCCGGACTGGATTGGACTCGTATACTATTTACTATTTGCACACACATTCAGAAAAAATATAAAGAGGATGTAGCATACGAAGCATATGGAATATGGAATATGAAAAATGATAAATAACCAAGAAATAAGAGAAGAGCTGAGCTGAGCTGAGTCGAGTCGAGTTGGGGTTGAAAGAAAGAGTGAGAGTTTTATGAAGAACTGGGTTCATAAACAACCTACGATGGCAATTTTATATTTCCTACTTACGGTTAGTTTGGATCAGCAGTACCAGAAAGAACAAGAAGAAGAGAAGAAGGAGGAGGAGGAAGATGAACCCACAGATAAAACACGCATCTCTATGGAGAATCTAGACTCTAGAATCTAGCATGGAGAACTTGCAAAGATATTCTATATTCTTCCATCCATTTACACGCATATATCAGTAGTATCAGTATTATTATTATATCTCGGGTGAAATCTATATCTAGCCACTTACACGCACTATATCATACAGAATATCATCCTAGTCAAGTTCTTCTTCCTCTCTCTCTCTCTTGTACAGACAATACACATTACCCATTACACATGTTCCTGTTTATTATTATCTCTTTTGCAATATCCACTATCCACTATCCAGAGAAACAGAAACAGCGAAGGAGAGGGAGATACTTTTGGATTTTTATGACCGCCTGAGCTGACTACCTCTTTTCTCCCTCTCTCCCTCTCCTTTCTTTCAGCTCTTCCACATTCTACATTCTACATTCTGCATACACTTTTTTGACCATAACAATAATAAAGAACACAGAAAACAGTGCAATGTACAAGATTCAAGATGCAGAAGAACGAGACGAGAAAATGAAAATGAAAATACATAGAGGAAATCCAACACACAACACAAAAAGTTCTGGAGCTCTACTTCCAACTCCAGCTCGTCCAATTTAAAATGCATTGACAATTTACAATACAGATTACAGATTACAGATAGACATCATCAACTTGAAACTTGAAGGAACAATCAATGCAATTACATATTATTATTATTATTATTATGAAACTGCTAAAAGGAAAAGACAGTTGCCCATGTTAAAAATTGGAAATTGGAATTAACGAGATCATTTTCATAACAAGATGAGACATAACCGTTCATTTGAGATGAAACGTTTTCAAGATAAAAAACGCAGGAAAATCAACTCAAGTTTAACATGGAGAAGAAAATGTAACGAATGCATTTTTGATTTTTGTACAACCAAATTATCCCATGCGAGTACATCAGTACAGTCGGGTCAAGTTCTCCTCGGTGAATGTAACATAAAACATAAAATACAGAATGTAGAATGTATGCATAAAAAGTACACTGTAGACTGTAGAGTGTACACAGTATCCAATGTACAATGTACAACATATGACATACAGTGTTAAAAATAATTAGGAGTCTTTTGTTTGTCTTTTCCATGTTCACATATGTATACATATCGTACATCACGGGGCAAGTCGACGTTTATTATTGCTTCAATATTTGAAAAAGGCTTGTTGAGCTTGTTTTGTTTGGTTTGGTTTTGTTTCAGTTTTTTTGCATGTGCCTGAAACATGTTACATGTACAATAATATAGAACAGATTGCAGACTCGAGACTCGAACTAGACTGCAAAGAGCAAATCTGCTCTGTTTTTTCATTGAGAGTTAGATGAGCCTTTTTCTGTTTTAGAAAGGAAAATTTATTATGCATATGCAACACTTTTTACACGATAATTGTATCAAAACACTGAACACTGAACAGTCTCTCATGACTCCATGTCTCGTTGCCTATGTCTATGTCTGTGTGTATGAATGTCTTCAAAATGTAAAATAAAGGGCTTGTTATTTATTCAAAATTCTAACCCTTGACTTTTATTCCTCTTGATGTGTAACACGTAGAAATCGTAGAATGTATATGGAAAAATAGGGAGATAGAACAACAAGAGAAGATGATCTATAATAATTAATAATATAATGAAGATCTATAATCTATACACAATACACAACGCGCAGATAGTTGAAGGCATTTAGTTTGTTGGTTGTTGGTTAATCCACTTTGGATTAACGTGTATGGTTTATGGTTTATGAGGTTTTCCATCTTGCTCGAAGAAAGTGGAATAATTGTGCAAATTAGATGCGATATTCAGAATTCGTATGCTGTTTTAGCTGTTGTGCAAGTTTTTGATTTTTTGATAAAAAAATAATGTAAAATGTAGATGGGAGATGAAGATTGTAGATTGTAGAGACAAAAACTATAGGCTATAGTGCAGATTTTTTGCCCAGAATCAAAGATCAAAGTTTATCATAATTCATAATATCGCACAATGTACGACGTACGATCAACTTTTTGCTTGTGCAATTTCGCTAATAATAAAATATCGAGTAATTAATGTGCTTGAATATCATGAGATGGTTCTTTGGGGTTTGGGTACTTTATTTATCCTTGTGGACATGACATAAATAGGTACATGAAATAGATATTTATGCATCTATTCTTCTTCATTTTCTTTGATATTTATGAGCATCGAGCATCCAGCATCGAGCTTTGAGCTTTGAGCATGAGACTTGCAAATTTATACCCATGTTTTTTAATATAATTCTTGTTGATCTTCTGCTTGTTCTTGTTGGTTGTTCCACGTAGGTAATATTCTCTTGTGATAATTACACGTTGTGAAGATATTTATTTCATGTGTTTTGTCTACTATGATCTGGGACCTGGGACTGTGACAAATGAAAGGTTCATAAGAGACAGAGTAATAATAATGAGAATGATGATGAGCTTGGCCATGTTTCCATGAAATTTAAGTAGATTTTTGCTCACGGAGGTGTAACAAAATACACATATTTCATTCATCTAATAACCTTGTTTGTTTACTCTCGAGTCCTGAGTCCTGAGTTTTGAATTGTGAATCTTGACTCTGACGATGGTTTCTTTGTTTCTCTTTCTCTCTCTCTCTTTATTTATTTCTCTTGAGATTTCATGATTCAGCTCACTGTGTGTTTATGTCCGTATTTTGTGTGTGTATTATGTATTATCTTTACGATTTGAAAATTTTCTCTATCATGTCTAATATGTTTGTAATGTTGTAATGAGGGAAAAAACAGAGAACACACAGTGCTAATAATTTATTAGACAGGGTAGAAAGTCTCATCCATTTTTCTTGTGCTTTTCTCAATTTTGAATTCTGAATTCTCAAGAATCTAGAATCTAGAATCTAGAATTCAGAATCGAGAGTTTCATCTTGCTCATTAATTATCTAATACAATGGACAAAGCACACTGAGGTTGTATGTGTCATGTAATCTTTGTAATTTTGCTTCAAAATGTGGAATAAATTCTGGGATCAAGGAATAAAAAACAAGGAGAATATCAAGCATGTTGTCTGTTGACTGACCAATTACCCCTTCAGAACTTGACCATGCTCATCCTAAATCTTTACTGATAATAATAATAATAATATGCGCGATAATAAACCTCTGATAAGCCACATGTTTGTATTTTGTATTTTGTAGTTTTTATCAGATAAAAAAAAGACAAAGATTGAACATATATTATTGAAGCGCACGCCAAACTACCAAACTGCCAAACTATCGATAAAATTCCAATGTCATTTGCATTGCAAAAGCTCATAAATTTCCACATTTTTGTACAATATTGAATATTACACAGTGCACAGGACACAAGTTTTACATCACGGATGAAATTCATATACGCATTCAAATTTCAAATACAGTACAAAAACAAGCATGAGATCATGCCGGTGTTTATTTAGAAAATGCTAAGTCTCATCTGTTATCTATTGTCTATACACTGTACGCTGTACACTCATCATTTAATATACTTAATGCTGAGTGCTGAGTAAAAGAAATATCTGCAATCTGCATGAATGTAAATGTATTGCTGGGAGAAATACTCTTAAGGTTTTTTTCCTTGTAAATAAAACACAATGTATAATGTACCGAGTACAGAGCAAGTTGATGGTGGGCTTCAAGTTGTTGAGCACTCTCATCAGTGGATTTTGATAGAGTTTCAAGATGAAGACTCGAGACCCAAAGAACCCAAGACAAGTTAGAGTCAAGTCAAGCCAATCCACGACAGACAAGGGAAAAGAGTGATGACATGAGTATCTAGTATCTACATGTAGATAGAAGAAGAAGAGAAGAAGAGGATCGGAGAGAGGAACACTGAACAGCGGCACTGGCATAGCATGAAATGGAATGGATGTAAAGTACAAACTACAAGCACAAGTACAAACGTCCATGATTCTCTCATCCTCCCTACAAATGTTTATTTATCATATTTGGCTGTCTCTTTATATTTCCCAGTGGAATTCTTCTCTCCTGCTCCTTTCAACTTTCAACGAGACGGTAGATAGGCAGATAGACACATCTATCTCCTATTTCTATCTCCATCTCCATCCTTTTCCCCCTTTATTCTTTATTCTTTACTCCACACTTTACCCTGTACATATAATATTGTTTTGAATTTATCATATAAAATTGAGGTTTGCGGGTTGAGGTGGACTTTGGACTTTGAACTTTAAATGTTTAAAATTGGTCCTATCACATGTCGAATCCTGTCGTTTTTTATCTATTTGCTACATGTGATATGTATATTGTGTATTGTGTATCCTTCATTATTATTATTATAAAACGCTGGTAAAAAGGAGGAGCATTGAAAATTGAAAGATGTGGACAGTTTCAAAGTACAAGTCCAATTTAAACTTGATGGAATTCAGAGTTGAGTCCTTTGATTTTATTTATTAGTAGAGGGAGGGAAAGAAGCGCAGAGCAGGAAGAAGAAGAAGAAGAGTGGAGAGCGTAAAACAAAACACATAAAAAGGATGTTGATATTAGCATTGAGCATTATGAATACGAATTATGACTACAAGACCCAATCTCTGTATTCTGTATTCTGTATTATTTGTACTTGTGTTTGTAAATTGTCCACACAGTGAAGAGTGAATCTTCATTTCCCTTTTTTGAGCTGGTTCGTTTAAACATGAATATAAATTCACAGAAATAGAAAGAGAGAGAGTTTGATTTTTGATATTTGACCAAAGACCAAAAATCAAAGGACAGAGAGAAACACCGAACCGACAAACACTAACAATATCAATAATAATAAAAGGAGGAAAAAGCTCAACACCGTAGATTGACGATAGAGGATGGACAACATAAAACATAAAGGCAGCCGAATACAGCATACAGAATACACAGATAAATAGATTTGAGCATTGAGCACTAATGTATTATTACGCAAGTTGAGTGCATATGCTCATTCTCATCTCTCTTTCTGTCACATGTACTCTGTGAATCGTATTATGTATTTTGTATTGTGTGAGTGAGTAACCCGCATATCTTTTCATCCATTGTGTTTGATTGTCAATTGTCATGTCGTTGGATTTTGGATTGTCCTTCTTCATCCTTGTTGTCTGTTGGCTCTTGTCGGCATCATATCATTTTCCACTCGGACAAAATGTATAAAACATGTATCTACAATATGTATGTGTGTATGTTTGGGTTTATAGATTGATGAACACTGAACATTGTGGACTGAAAATCTGAATTGAAATAGAGTGCAGTGAGTGAAATGTGAAATGACTGAATGACATGAATGTCTTCCATGTGCTCAGAGGATTCAATATTAAATATTGAGCAACTAAGTTGGTTCACCCGTTGATTCACTGTCAAGTGTAAAACAGTTACCGTGTACGTATGGCTTTTCAAGCTCAAAATATCTCAAATCTCAAATCTCAAATGTACACAACGCAACACAGCACAGTGCAAGCCAAATGTAAAATATATAATGTAGAAAGTTTGTTCCTTTCATTCTGTCATCATCATTTTCATCCACTCACAACTCACCACTTTCTGACTCGGAAATATCAGTGTTCAGTATTTGATTGTTTCATTGTGGAAACTTTGAACTTTTCAATTCAAAATTCAAATCTATCAAAAAGGTATCATCAATATTAAATATTATACACGTGTATGGTTTATAATATTTCCCATTTCCCAGTGTCAGGTTGAAGATGCCGAGCACATGCAAATTCCAACTCAATTCTCAACGTTCTGCGCACAGAAAGTAAAACGTAAAAAGTCAGAGTGACTGATGACAGTGGGAAAATACTTTGTGTATATTGTATATTGTATAGATCGAGTGTGTACTCATCTATGATAATAATAATAATAATTATTATTATTATTGGTTATTGATATTTGGTATTTGCTATTTATTATTTACAGTTTACAGTTGAGTTGATTGCCGATGAGCCATCAATAGTTTCTTGTTTTATTTTATGAAACGGAATTTCTTTCATAGGTACACACTACATACGGACATACACATAAAGTAAAATGCAAAATGTCATGAGAACTTCCTGCACAAAATCATGTCAATGTTTAATATTTAATATTTACTATTTACACTGCTCTGAGGGTCACATTTCTTTTTTACAAGTGCAATTATCAAGTTAAACTTTGTCAAGTGTGTATGCATACATTGCAGATAAATACACATCATCATCATCCTCGTGGTTTCTTCTTTCTTCTTCCTTCACTTTGTCCATCATGATTCATGAACACTTGACACTACACACTAGACACTAGACGTTGCACGTTGAATGAAGATGATGAATGAAAAGCTATCATTCATTCCTCATTCCTCTGAAATCCCATGAAGCATCGAAGCATCAACGCATTTTTCCCAAGGAAAATATACAAAAGAGATAATGAGACGATGACAAGTTACAACTTACGCACTGTGTGAAATCATCAGCGGTCACTGATTACCAACTACAAACTACAAACGAAGATGAAGAAACAGAACAAGTCAATGAATTGACTCTGAGATGTGAATTTTTTATACTCAGTCTTGAAACTTGAACGTTTGAGAAATGGACACTAATTTAATATGACAGATGCGTTGGATGTGTATTGCTTACAGTGATTGTAATAGGCTTTCCAATAGAGAATAGAGATATGAAAAATGACAAGTGATACTGGATACTGGATACTGGATATTGGACACTGGGCAGTCTCTCTTACATCGCTCATTCTCATTCTCATTGAAATTCATACTCATATTCATATTCATATTCACAGTTCACAGCCACACTCAGTCACACACAGAGAAAACCTACCGCAGAATCAATTCCTCACAAGTGGATTTAAAATGTACACTCCACACTGCACATTGTACAATCTTTAAAGCCCACCAAGGATCAAGGCAAATATCAATTATCAATGGATTTTTTTCTCAATCTTGAAATTTTGAGTCGTATTCCGTATTCCCACGAAAATGAGTTGAAAACTGGGTTTAAACTCTGCAGATCATACTGCTGTGCTGGTGAATTTGGTTTTGGCTTTGGTGTTTAGTGTTTAGCTTTTGACTTTGACCGAATTAAGCCATTATGTTATCTCTCATGTTGAAAGTTGAAAGGAATAATAATATAATATTATGTAATATAAAATGGTGTGGATTACGGCTCAATGCTCACAGCAAGACATTCAATATAAAATACAAAACATGAGAATATTACTCTGAGTATTATGTGAGTGAGAAACTTGTAGGCTCAAATTTCATTTGGTTTCGCCGTATAATTTGGGAATAGACCATAGTAATTTCCAAGGTGGATAATTGCATATTACATTACACTGCTGAATGGAATCCATCCAATCCATCTAAAATCTAAAAACTAACGTCTGATACTCTAAACTGTGATGACTACTTACGATTCTTCTCGAGTCTCGAGTCTCGAGTAGTTGTCGATTTTTGATCCACTTGGAATCATTTCAAGTCTCTCTGGTCTCTAGTCTGTAGTATCTTTGTACTTTTATTTTTTCTTTTGTACCTCTGCCAATAACTTGATATCTTGATATTGTACATTCTACATGATTTCCTATTTCCTATTTCGTTAAATTCTGAGCCAAGAAAACGTTAATTTTAAATTAGAGGGAAGAAATTGGACTACCTTGTAATTTGTAATAATAATTAAAATGGTGTTTTTTCCATCTCTTGTTCTACATTCTACATTCTACACTGTACCCATAAAAAACGTAACCCTTTTTGTTTTGTAAATTGGAGCACGTATATGTCTTGAATCTTGAATCTACAAGCTAAATAATTATTATTTTTGTTCCAGCAGCAACGTGTTCCAGATTGTCCTACCAAAACCAACCAACGCACCAACTAACTATCCATAATCCATACATAAGAAGGAAGACGAAGAAAGTTTGTACTCTATCCTCTATACTCGAACCATGAGACATTAAACATGAAGGAAATGCGCACCTAGGGCAAGGCTATAAATGTACATGAACATGTGCATAAAATATCTATCTATTTATTTATCGATCTATCTATCTATGTATCCATCTATCGATTCAATCAAAATTGGACACTCGTGAATTTTTAATGCTCTTCAGTTTCTCTGTTGGATTCTCCATTCTCCATTCTCAATCCTCAATCCTCAATTTTCCATCCACATAAATAAACACTAAAGACATACCAATTACAAATACAATTTTTATAATATACCATATGAATATATTAGTCAACCAAATACAGTAGAATTTGATATGAGCTCATCAAATATTATATAAAATTTCATAAGGAGAGGAAATGGACATTTATTGCGTAGACAAGAAGTACTACGACTACCTGAGCCTTAGCCTCAAACTACAAACTACAAACTAATGTACACTGTACTCTGCTGAACTGGCTAAAATCATTATCTATACTCAATTTAACTCAAGCTGATACATAAGAGGAAAATTTGACGACTGACAATTTTATGAGGGTAATAATAAATAGTGCAATTACCACTGTTTATTTACACAGTCTCCATTTTTTCACAACTGAGACTGAACAAGAATTTTTAATGCTCTGTAATCATAATCCACTCATCTCTCTCCATTCTCTCTACAATCTACTGTATAAAGTAGTATATAGCTGCAATCCAAAATAATACAGAAATAATTGGAGTACTTTGGTTCGTATATATACAACGTACAGCATACTAGCATACAAGATACGACCAGGTAGAAGAGAGAAAAGAGATCTGCATAATACATAATATAAAAAGTATAATATTATCAATTTATTGTTTAGTATGGGAAAAAGATAAGAGCGGAAGAAATTGGTTATTCGATATTCGATACTGGATATACCATACTCTGCGGTGTATCAAATTTCCATCGTCTTTTCCAGTCGGATAAATATGAGCATTGAGCATGAATACGAGGACGAGTAAGAGTAGAGACCATTTTATTCTATATTCTATGCATAGATAATTCGGATGTGCAAAAAAATGCATTAGTCTTACAACTTACAGCGTAAAACATTTATTACATTTGCCGTGCGCTCATTTTTCATCACTCATCACTCATCAATTGACTGTGTCGTAAAATTATTGCAATTATGAATTATGATGCGACTGCACTTTGGAATTTTATTATAGTTGGAATTGGAATTTGGACTCATCTCCAAATTATCTATCAGCGATGATAATGATAATGATAATCAAAATCATAATCACAATCACAATCATCAAATGCAGATAGATGAAATAAAACGAGTGCAACTACCATTTACCATTTACAATTTACACATACATGATACATGGATTTATCATAAAAAATTCACAGTTCATAACGAGAAGGAGGAATCCTGGCGACTGGCGACTGGTGACGAGGAACGAGGAGAGTCGATAATACAGTAAATAATGAACAATGAATAAATTATCCTCCATGTACAAATGCACATATTATGCACAACACATAACTTGTACATTTGTGTTTGTATTTGTTTATGCATGTTCATTTGGAGCTTTGAGTGTAGAGTGTGTAAAGTGTAGAGACAAAACAAAAGGTATGTAAATTCACTAGTAGTTTAATTCACTCAACTTGACAATATTCTACTATACATATTATGTGAGTGCAACTTTTCTTCTCCTTCTCATTCTCCTTTTCTGCTGGAAACTCAAAGCTGGAAGATTAATACACACAATAAATATGTAATCTGTATGTAGTATGTAGTATGTAGAATGTAGAATGTAGTATGTACGGATTCAAAGGAATGGTAATGACTGTGAAGTGAAGATCTTGGATCTGATTCTGTGAAATGAATTGGATGTAAACAGACATTCATTATTAAAAAGATTGTCTACTTTGTCTTCTTCTCCTTTTTCCCCTATGCATAGGTTGTGCCTTGTACATTGTGCATGCTCTACATTCTACATTCTACATTATTTTCCTGCTTATACATTAGACATAGGCTTTGTAGTTTGTAGTTTGTAGTTTGAATAGACTACGTCATTCCTTGATGGGAAGAAAAGTTGAGACAAGAAGACGAACTGCTTCTGCATGCATCAATCTGATTTCAATCAAGGCTCAAGTCAAAGTCAAAGTCAGAATCAGAGTGAAGACACATGCATAAACAGATTTTTGTGTATGCTTATTTTTATGTACATGCTTATTGGACTGCCCCAATGCAATGCAATGCAGCGCAATCCAATGCAATGACTGGATTTTTACAGGAGAAAAGATGAGAATGATAATGAAAATGGGATGGGATATTATACAAGTAGAATAATTATTGAACCAATTTGAATTTGAATTTGACTTCCAATTTGAATTTTATCTCGCAATCCGAAATAATAAAAAAACGGTGTACTCTAGACTCTGGTCAAAATGACCAAATAGATTCCAAGACTTGTAACGTGTAATGTGGAGTGAATCGGATTCAATTTGAATTTGATTTTGAATTTAAGAGTAAATAAAAGTTTAGTGAGCGATCTGTCGCTTTTGTGTAGATAATAAAGAGGTAGCCAGAACATGAACATAAATCCAGTCAGCTCTGTAGCAACTGGACAAGACAAGTCAAGCCAAGTCCAATTGAGGGAATATTGATGGTGATCGGGTGAGTGAGCCCTTTTTGTAAGGGCAGGGGATCCACAATCCAGAAACACCAAACAGAAGACAGAACAGAAAACAGAGGAGCACCTGTCTACTCAACTGTGGACAGTGTACTGTGTGTGATGTGGATAAATGTTTGTACATTTAAGATCGACGTTCCTTCATCACATCACTTCACATCACAATAGTACAAAATACAAAACAACACATGATGATGATGATGATGGTGATCGGATCAGATGGAGGGAAATTGGGCGTAAAATCTTGTAATGATGAGGTAAGGCAGTCATGAAGGGCGTTGCAGTTTCATCATGTCTCGAGCTTCGAGTCTCAAGTCTCAAATTATCCCTCTCATCACATATCTTTTCAACTTTTTTATACCGTCCTTTTCTTCTTCACATTTCATATCCAAGTTCAACTCTAGTTTCTGTACTTGGATATTGGATTATTGTTACTCACAAATAGCTTTAATATTATTATACATATTCCATTTTATTTATGTATATTCTAACTTTTAACCTATTTTGTTTTTCGCTTCAATTTCAAATATAATAATTTGAAACAAACTCATTTATTATGTACTTTTTTCTATTTTTTGAATAAAAGTTAATCTTCAAAAATTCATATTTTGATTCTGATTTTGATATGAGACCGGTCGCCGCCTTCATTTTTCATTTTTCATTCCTCATATCAACATCAAAATTAACTCAAGATTCAAGATTCAAGATTCAATATCAAATTTCATCATGCTTTCATGTCCACCTTTAACATTTAAATATTTATAAATATTTTGAGCGGCACAGGTACAAACTATAAACTAATCGTATCTACAAACAACAAACAAGCTATCTACTATCTATACAAACAACAACTTGATGAACCATTAACCAAGTTTATTATGGAAATTTCATTAGCCGTCTCCGCTTCATTATGACATGATGATGATTACATCATACACAATACACAGAGCACAGAATACAAGGGATATCTATTACATTTTTCACTATTATTTTTATCCGATGGATAAACTTATGTACAAAGTAATCAGTAATCACATTATTATCCTCTACAATTTACCATGCTCCTCTATAAAATATAAAATGTGTATATTCATACAGTGTACAGTACACACATGATTTCATTATTATTTATTATTACATTTTATATTATTTCATCACGTTTAGACGTGAACTCCTTGTGTGGGCATAAAAAAAATGGAAGAGGAAATGAATCTCATCTCATCTCCTTTTTTCTCATGAGAAAATAGAAAAATGGACCAGGACATGAAATTCGAGTTTGAGTTGGAGTTTGAGTTCTACATTCTAGATTCTAGATTCTAGAATAGCATACTGTATACTTGAGAACGTCATAATTAGGATTTACATCGGATCATGAACACTGAACACTGCAAACGTCTCACAGTCTTACAGGCCTCAAAATTTATGACAGGTATTTTAAACTCCATTTTCTCAATGCAATGTATAATATTATATAGAATTATAATGTACATTATACAAATTGTAACTCGTGTTAAATTATGGCGAACGGCGAATTTGTCTTGGAATTGGAATTGAACTAGATGATGATATTGCTAAAGAATTTGCAGGACGATTCATATTAGTTTCCATCACGTATCATGTACAATCCAAAATGTACGTCTTTTACATTTTTGCAGTAGTGAATTAACCAGGAATCAAGAGGAGTGAAGAGTGAAGAGTGAACAATGGAAGAATTAAATTGTGAGCAAGTCAATGGATTGAAATTGAGTAAACGTTTTCTCAAATTAGTTGTATTTACATTTGACATTGCCAACCATTTACCATTTTCCATTCACCATTGACAAGAAACAGGATGAAGAGTGAAGAGTGAATGATCTTACATCGTCCATGTGCGAATGCGAATGCAAATGGGATGGATGGATGAGATGACTTATTAAAAAGTAAAAAGGAAGGAGGAAAAAATATCAGTGGTTATAAGTGGAATGAACGACTGACTGAATGAATGAATGAATAAATAAATGAATGGATGGATGGATGAGACGAGTCATTGTTTGAGGGTGAAATGAGATGAAATGAAACGTCTGTCTAAATACAGGAGATGAAGGAAATGACTCAATAGTAAACGGAATAGGAACGTGAATGAGAATGAGAATACGCACACTCTTATGGTATTTTAAGTGTTGGATGACTGGATGAAGAATGAAGAATGGTGAATCTTCGTGGAATAAAATTCTATCCTCTTTTTCTCTGCATACATCTACATGCGTATTCTGTATGTGACTCTCCATTCTCCATATCCACTTAATTAACGCCCACATTTATACATCTATACATCTATATTACACTATATTATCAGATATAGAGAAATGTATGTATACATACAAAATCATACAAACCCGTGCATATGACTGGTACACTGGTACACAGAGAGATTGAGATTCATTAAAAACTTTTAGCTATGTAAATACAAACTCTCGCATGAAGGAAAGCGGAAGACAGTCAGCGAGGAGAGAGCGAGAGAGAGAGAGAGAGTCAACAAGAAAAAGGAAGAATCCAAGAAACTTTTAATAACATGTCCAACTCAGGGTTGAGAGATGCTTTTTCTTACACTTAAATATTTTTCATCCTCTTACTTTTCCTCTTTCTTCCTTTCTTTCTTTCATCTATCTACTTGATTCATGTCAGTTTCAGTTTCAGATTCAGATTCAAATTCAAATTCAGACTCACAGACTCAGAGTCAGATTCAGATCCAGGATGCGTATGAGAATGTGCGGATTAATATTATTATTATTATTATTATTATTATATTCTCGACTCATCCCTTTTCTATCTGTTTACTTGCATATTCTGCTACTGTTTTGCTTTTTGCAAGTCAAAATCCATCCTCCTATAAATTTTCATCATGCCATGCCTAAGTAAATTTACCGTACTTTTTGCAACATTTTTCAATTTCACATTTCCATCATTTCAGCCCGATGCCTCGGTGCTCGGTATTCAGTGTTCAGTGCTCGGTGCCTGATGCTTGATGGTCTGCTGCCCTATATATTCGAATATAACTTATATTATATGAAGCTATAACCAATAACATAATGTAGACAACTTTTCCCTGTCACTCGAAATTCGAATGATGTTTCAAGTTGAGTGAAGGAAGGAAGGAACAAACAACCAACTTTTATTTCTGCCCTAAATTCCAAACTCCATCTCCATCTCAATCTTGAGTCCAGAATCCAAAACCAAAAGCAAAACTAAAGTTTGGCCATCATTATATATTAGAATTATACTTAAGAACAAGATTGAAAACCTTTTCCCGTTTTCTCTCTCGGGTCTTATCCATCTTATTTTTATCTTTATCCTCTGACGGGTAATATTATTGAGCATTGACTATTGAGTATTATATTGAGTGTGAACTTATTATAGGGATTTTTAAGACCATAACAGCTTACATTTATACATGTATAGGTATTAAGGATTAAGCATGAGGTCTACCGGACAGAAGTTTCTCAGCTTCTCAGCTTTCAGCTCAACTCATTCAAGATTGAAGATTTTGAGATGAAGGTGATGGGTAATTGCGTATATTCGTATATTCGTATATTCCTTCGGTTTCCAATATCCTTCAAAGGTTCTGTTGTCTCTATTCTGTTTTAAACTGCCAACTATTATCAGTACTGATGCTCTCCAATTTCCGAGTTCCAACGTATGATTTTCAAGTGCAATACAAATTGTACATAGTGTATTTTGTACAGTGTACTTTGGTGTGATGTGGAATATGGAGCACAAAGCACAAAATTGGAATTAGAACGTTATGTATTATATAATACACATGAGACTTCTATTAAAGGTGCGATTAAAGATTAAACGTATGTCCGTAGGATGAACATGAACATGAATCTGAGCATAAACATGTAGACGGAGAAATATTCTTTTCAAGTTTCAAGCTCTGCTCAAACATGGATTTTGGATGTGGATTTGGATTTGGATTTAGATTTGAGAGATGAGGAGAAAGATCATGACTGTAATCATCACGACCTTTTGATTACCTCTGCGAATTGTATCATCTCTCTCCATCTCTCCATCTTTCGTAAGGTCGTAAGGGAATCTTCAACCCTCATGATAATAATAATGAGTTAGATGCAAGATGTAATAGAGATGAGATGAGAGGGCGGATGGAAATATCTTAATTCTTAATTCGGAGTATCCTCAATCCTTAATCTTCAACCCTGATTTAACTTCTGTTTAACTTTTCTTGGGGGTTGGAAACTTGGAAAGGAATGGAATGGCTTGAGATTTGAGATTTGAGATAATAACGGGACCGACAAACCAAAAAATAACAGGAAGAAGAAGAAAAAGGCCGGTATAATAACTCAATTAAATCAAAAAATCCAAGATTACATTAGATTCGAGATTCGAGATTAGACCCACATCAACCCCAAAAATAGGACACATACTTGAAAAATAGTAATGATTTTCAGTTCTTTAAATTTCATGCAAAATCCTTCACCTCAAAAGCGCGCTGCTTTGTACTCTTAAAATATTCTGCGATAGAATATCGAATAGGAAACAGGATGAATAATATTAATTTGGAACGTATCCATAATCCATAATTCCATAATATTCCGAACTGGGTTTAGAATACATACTCGCGAGTCGAGAGTCGAGACTCGGAAGTCTAAACTCTCGAGAGTCGAGATCAATATATAATTCTTTAATCGAACAGCAGTGGAGAGAAAATGTAGAATGTAGAATCTAGAGAACCTGGTGGGAAAATAACCCACACCTATAATATTTTTGAGGACTACTGTCGACCGTCGACTGTCGACTGTCCTCTTGCCCATGGCCTGTGGCGCGTTGTAATTTTTATTAGAATGGTAGTAGCTGAGGTTTAGATACTCGAGTCTCCAGTCAGCGAGCACACAGTACACAGTAAAATTATCAGTAGCTGCACACTTTACACTGTATACAAGTCTGCAGTTGAACTTCTTTTCCTTATTCTTTATGGTCGCTCCAAGCTCCAAGTTATCACTTGCACTATTATTGTTTGCTGCCCTGCCCTCATCTCTCCTCTTAACTCTTGCTAGTTTCACTGCTCTACATTCTCGATTCTAGATTCTACATTCTAGATTTCTCATAGATTAGCTTCCTTCCTATTTTCTATCCTACATTCACATTCTTATTAACATCTCGTACCGCATTTTGTAATAATAATAATAATAAACGTATGCACATACATTATACATTACACGTGCAGCAGACACTAGGCACTAGACACTAGACACTAAAGAGTGGATTCAGCCGGCACGGAACATTGAAAGATTGAAACTTGTTCATTGGCCTTTGGTCTATTTTAGCATGCGCATCGGCATTTAATAAGTCGATAATATGATGTAATATAATATAGAATATAGAGCAGCACTCGACACAGAGTAAAATGCCCACAGGTAGATTGTAGATTGTAGATTCAATGGATGTTATCTATTATATTCTTATTCTAGGATCTAGGATATAAAGCCAATCCAAATCCAATCCAATCCAATTCAGCCTAGTCCAAGAGATTTGTTTAGAAACTTTATAGGGCATGAGGCATGAATATGATGAAACCTCAAATGGCTCAAATTGAGTGGAATCATCATGGACATTGTAATAAAAAACTCTTTTCTTTCTCCTTTCTCCACTTCTTTTGTTCTCTTCTTTTTCTGCATGAACTATGATCCGTGAACCGTGAGCCGTGTACATTATTTTAATCGGTTTATATGTCAAAGAACTCTGATCGCTCACTTGTTCTTTTTCATGCTCCTGTTTTCGCTCTTGCTCTAGAAATGGAGCGGACGGAAGTAGAAGTTTTTTCTTCTTTCTACATTGACTCGTGGAGAATGGATATGGAATATGGATAAAGGCAGCCGGTAAATATCAGGATCGGGATCAGTATCAATGTCTGGATTCTGGATGTACAACTGACAAAGTCAAAGGCAATTTGACTGCGAAAAAGGAGAGCTGGCTGTTGGCTCCTGGCTGCTCAATTGTGTAATATTACATGGAAAATCCCGAGTCCTGAGGGTATTGAGTATTGAGAATTTAGAATTTAGAATAGAGTTTGGAGTTTGGAGTGTGGCATTACACTGAATACTGAATAAAGGAGTAAAGTACATATCATTATGTATCACATGTATTTATTCCATGGAGAGAGAGAGTGCGAGGGTTATTAGGTGGAAGATGAGCTGAGTTGAACAGCGACCGAGTCAACAGTCAGTGAGTCAACAAAAGCGAGTCTCGAGTCTTGAGTTGAGGGGTTGAAAGCTCCACATTTTTTCAATCCTCAATCCTCGATGCTCAATGTTCAATGTTCAATTCTCACTTCATTTTGCACTGTTACACAGAGTAAACTGTAGATGGACGATTATCTCATATCACATGACCCATCGCAATAAACCATAAAATATATAAAATATATAGACTTGCTCCTACATACATCAAATCATCATGTAAATATAAAGGGACGGATAATCCACGCATCCTTTTCAAAACAGCCGATTCTCAAATAGAATTTCTCCACTCAAAACTACACTCAACCTGGAACCTGGAACCTGGAGACTCTTGCTGAAATTGAAACCAGAGACTAGTGAAAGTGAGAACGGTAAATGGTTTTTGCAACACGAGCCCTTTAGCTTCTTCCTCTAGACTCTATACTCTAGACTACTGTGTCCAATCCTTTTTGCTTTTGCTTTCCATTTTGCTGCTGCTGCTGAATCCAATGTAGAAGGATTTTCAATGTTCAGTGTTGAGGGAAATGTTCACGAGAGGAAATTGACTTCTCACCCTAAAGTGGCCTCGAGCCTCGAGGAGAACGAGAACGGGTAAAGAGTGAATAGTGATGCGATATCACAGTACTTCTAGTTTCTATATTCTAGATTCTAGGTATACATAATATACTTAAAGCGACTTTGACTTTGCCCGTGTGACGGTGAGGACGATGCGATATTGATGCATTTAGCTTATCTGAAAGGAGTGAGATTGAGTGGAAAACTTGCTCCTTTTCATACCCACTAAAGACCAAGAGGAGGAAGAGGAAGAAGAATGAGTGAATGAGGGAAGAAAGAGTCAAGCATATCTATCAAACTATCGGAAAAATAATACATCGCTCCATTTTCCATTTTCTATTTTCTATAGACTGTGTCAAATCTCTCTGCTCCCTTTCTGCTTTCTGCCTATTTAAGTGTTAAAGTACTCAGCAGTCACCCGTATATAAAATATCTAGAGTCTAGAGATATGCTCCATTATTATTTATGTATTCTGCAGTCATCTACTTTACACGGTATAATGCATACATAATCTTTAGAGGCAACAGGATGGATTTTCAATGATAAATCAACAATCTTCATCTTCACACAGCCTTAAGTAATTTCCACTCCTAAAGAAAACTTTCCTCTTTAACTTGAGACTTGAGACTTGACGACTTGACTTTAAGCTCGAGCTCGCTACTTTTTTTCTCTCTATTCTATTTTCTATTATGGATACTTGATACTCGATACTCAATTCTCAATCCACTAAGCTCAATGTGTTTACAGATTACACAAATTGTCAAAATGTAGCATAATATCAAAACTTTTCCACCAAATTCCTTGATAACAGTTTGTAATTTTATCCGCACGTGTATTGTGTTTTGTGCATAACAGTTTTTTAACCCTGCCTGAAAAATCAATAGCATTTTAAATTCCAAATTCTAGGTTTCAAGATGTGTGTGTGTGTGTAAGCTGAGAGCTCGAGTCAATTTGAAAATTAGAATAGCATAACAAACACAGTTGAGAATTGAACATTGAATATTGAACGTGCTCATTATGATGGCTGATAATGACGCGTGTAGTCTCGACTCTAGACTCTAGACTCTAGACTTTCGACTGTCCTCGTCTGGTTTGGTTTGGTTTCATGTACGTTGTACATTGTGGACGTGAAAAGAAGCGGAAAAAAGAGCATTACATGATTATCTGAATGTGGATCTGTCTCCTCATTTTGAGCCCATTTTCCTCCATTTCCATCTTTTCACTGTAAAAAACATTTTCAAAGTTTCATGTACGATAAGAGAGAAGAGCACGAAGGAATAGAATAATATTATACAATGTCTCTGTTTCTGCTTCTGTCTCCGTCTGCGTCTTCTCTGTCAAAGACATAAAAAACTGAGGCAAATGGAATCAATACGCATTTTGTATTTTGTCTGTGTTGAATACTTTTTTTCTCTCCTGACTTTCTGTTTTAGTTTTCTCTGCCTTGGCTTGTGGAAATAATACAAAGGGAATTGAGTTAAAATTCAAAATGCGTTTCCACGTAATGATGCTTACGCTTACGATTCCATCCAATCCAATCCAGAATCCAGCCCAAAGCAAAGAAAAGAAAAGTAAAGCAAACTGTAAAATCTACAATCTACACTCTACACGTATAAACTATAACGTGATGAAGTTTTCTACTTTTCTACTTTCCTTTCATATGAATGTAAGTACTTTGTACTTTGTATTTGTACTTTTTACATGTACTTGTACAATGTACAATGTACAGGCGCACACTCCAACTCCAGCTCCAGCAAAGTCAGCCTCCAGTTCAAAGCTCAAAGGACTTTAATATTCCTCTACATTCTACATAAAAGTTCACATTTTAACGAGCAAAATATCTTTCCATGTATGTCATGTATTTTATACACACTTAGCTCATTCAACATGTTGCAAGTTGGAACTTGAAAAATCATACATCTAAAAAACGAAGAGCGAGAAGCAGAAGTAGAAATAAAATAAATACCGGATGAAAACAAACGGTTTGCAGTTCGTTCCTTCGTTCATTCATTTGTTTGGTCTCTTCCCCGACCATTTTTTTCTTGGAGAGGAGAGAGATAGTGAAATTTATGCGATCATCATAATAATATACAATATACAAAGCTAAATGGTATTGTAAATTGTAAATATAGCTGTTTTTCTTGCTCTTGCTCTTGCTCTTGTTCTTGCTCTAAGATGTATAGGAGAAGGTAAAAAACATGCTTAAAAATATAAAGAGTCCTTAAGGATGAAGGATGAAGAGAAGAGAGAAGAGAGAGGCTCGTGTCTGGTGTCTTGTGTCGCTTTCAATACGTCTTTGTACTTTGTACTGTTCATGTACATGAAATATCACGTATAAATTGTAGAGGAAGCAGAGAAACAGAGAGAGAGAGAGAGTTTCAAAACCTTGTTGTTTTTGACGAGATTATTTTGAGAAGGAACGTGTTGCACCAAATACCAACTACCGAATACATGCATTCACTCACACTCACGTATGTCTATGTAGCCGTTCCTGTGTCTGTGTCTGTTTCTGTTTCGGTTTGGGTTTCTATATCTGCAATTCTACTCGTGAAGGAGCAGAGGAAAAGAAAGAGGCTGGGATAGAGATGGAGATAGAGAAAATTCAACATGTGCCCGGGTGATTTACTACCTGACTCTAGACTCTGTATTCTGTATCATTACACTCCTGTACCGACAAACCAACAAACAACGTGCATTCATACTCGTATACGCGTCTCTGGTCTCGGGTCTGTTCTCTTCCATAGATTCTAGATTCTACTGTAGATGAAATAAACGAACATTGAAAAGTATTGCTCTTGCACACAAAATACAGATACAGATATTCTGTGATGTTCATCTCATTTTTACTGCTTCTGCATTCTACATTCTACATGATGCAACATGCATGTGAAAATACTTGTACTTTATACTGCAGTGAACGCACGCACACAATAATGCATAACGCATAGGAATATTAGGAATCCTGAACCTGAACCTGAAAGGGATCTTTGTTCTATCAATGTCATAATTTTCTAGCTGCATAATGCACAATGCACACTGCACACTCCATTTCTGTACTCCGTAAGTATGAATGTTTATGTGAATGCAGTCTCGGGTGTTCTCTTGCTCTTACTTTTACTCCAGCTCCAATTCCAATTCCAATTCCGACTCCAACTCCAGTTCTAATCACGAGCTATTTTGAACCGTTTAGATAAACTGAGAGAAGAGTTAAAAGTTGAAAAGAAAAGTGTTCAGAATTCAGAATTCAAACTCCTCAGAAGTCAAAGCCACAGTCAAAGTCAAAAGTCTACAAAGAAACAATCCAAATAGAATGTAGAATACTCCATACACCATACACAAGAAATGGAGATGAAGATGGATGAATGTATGAAGACAGAAGGAGCAAGAAACTCACCTTTGCCTACCTCGTTTTAAAATGCCATATTTTATTTCATCAGAAGGAGCAAGAGCAAGAGGAGAGAACTGGAATGGGAATGGAAAGAGATGTCTGATGTCTATCTATTTCATTCCATGTTTTATCCCGTACAGCACAGAGCACAGAATTTAGAGTACAGAGGACAGAGTCACACTGCAGTACAGTCTAGAGTGTAGTATAAAGTATAGAGTATAAGTAATCCCTACTGAATACAGATAAAATGGCAAACTACTTTTTTTTCAAACTTCAACTTTCTCCCATTTCTTTTGTCTTGGGTCTTGTGCTCTCCCTCTCAAATTGAATCAAATGGGTTCGACTGGTGAAGTAAAGTGGAAAGAAATGGCGAGTGAAAGCAGATTTTATTACGAGAGAAAACAAGTTGGAGAGAAATACATACATACGCACTGTACACCGTAGAACGTACACCGTACAGAGGAACAGCAATAGCACCGGCAATAAGAATGTACATTGTACATTTTACATGGACGGAGGAGGAAAAAAGTTGAGAGAACAGTTTTTTATGCCATTTCTCACTGCACGTGCCACTTCATGGATCTGAATCACGTTTACAGCTCTGTCTTTTCCTCTCTTTCTCTTTCTGTCCTTTGGTCGTTCAGGTTCTGGTTCTGGTTCTGGTTCCAGTAGCAAATTCCAGCAGTTCCAACGTACACAATACACACACCGAGACACAGTCACATACATCTACATTAATATAGTGCTGTTTAAGTCCACATCCACATCCAAACACACAAAGTAAGGCAGAGTAAAGGCGATATCCGCATCCGGAGTTGAAGAAGTGAATCTGAGTCAGCTCGTAGCTCGTATCAAGAAGAAAACATGCTTTCTTACATCTGTATAATCTATACATACATACAGTGTGTGTTTAGCTTGAACTTTGTAGGTTACATACTTGGAAATTTCGAGCATCTCGAATCTAGAGTCTCGAGTCTCGAGGTAAAGTTAAGTTTGCTCTAGAAACTACAAGTAGAAATCTAATGTAGTGTAGTGTGTAGTATAGGACAATTCTATTCCATTCTATTCTATTCTATGTGAATGTGTTTGTCAGAATGGTTTTTCCATCACGTTATTTTTCCTCCACTAAAAGTTTTTCCCTAGAACCTAGAACCTAGAAAAATTTCCTTGTGATTTCTGATATATTTACAGTTTACAGAGCATAACGTAGAACGTAGCTGAACGTGTTGACTACAAACTACATACTATATACTGTGTAGTGCACATATTATAAAGCATAAAGGTGGAAAAAGGTACGTTGTCTGCTTATGAATAAGGCCAACTTTTCTTTCTCACTAAAGAATTCAAGTGAAGATGGTTGAGCATTGAGCATTGAGTATAGTCGAGTGTCCAGGTCCACGTAAAAGTCACAGATAAATCTAGACTCTAGACACTAGACACTAGACTCTAGAATCAAGAAGTCAAGAGTCGAGCAAGATTGAGACTCGAGAGAGAGAGTGGAGAATTCAAATCCCAAAGCCAAAACTAGAGGCAGAATCACAAGAGATTGCACGAGAAATCCAAATCAAAGTCAAATCCAAATCAAATTACTTCTACTCTGATTTCTTTATTGAGCCAACCCACACACACAACGGCACATGGTCACATCATCATCCGCATCCACAATCCACATTCGTCTCCGTATCTAAGCATATAGCAACATACCAACTTGATCATCTACCGCTGTTCCATCTTTCTATGACTTGAATCTGTTGCTCCTTCAAATCCAAATCCAAATAGAAAATAGAAACCTCTGAGACTCATTTGGATCACGTATTAAATTTAAAATCCAATTCATCTTCTTATTCTGTCAAGTTATTTCGTCCTACACTTACTATTATTATTATTATTATTATTATTATTATATGATGCAAATTTGATTTCTTCCTTATTTGTGGTAAAAGTAAATAGTAAATACACTGGTACAAATTACACAGTACATGTTTATGTTGATGTTGCCAGTTTCCAGTTGCCACACAAAAATTGCTATCGGGAATTCCAGTGAATTTAATTTCATATTTTCATATTTTCATACTTTCAAACTACACAACACACTCAGATATTATAATATGTTCCCCAAGTGTGCAAAAGTTCTAAGGAGACGTAGTTCGTCTCCTGTAATTCCTAATTCGTAGTAATAATAATGATATGGAAGATGAATTTCATCTTGCTGATTCGTTTCGTGCTCCAGTGCACGCTCAATGCTCAACGCTCAACGCTCATCATATGAAATATGACACATGAATAATAAAGTGCTCGAGTTCTGTCTCCTGGCTCATGTCTGAGTCTGTCTTACATCTTATGGACCACAAACTACAAACTACAAACTACCGGCAGAAATGGCCATACATGAGAAATTACCTTATTTTGCATTATTATATTATTACCTGACAACTTACACAAACAACTACGATTTTACATAATATAAGTATGTAAAAATGAAAAAATTTTGACTTTTATTCTAAAATATGAGCGGGGAAAATTGAAAAGGTCAATTCTCAAGTCTCAAGTCTCAAGTTTCAATCATAATATTCATATTCATATTTTGGGACTGAAAAGTTGTACTAAAAAGTAGCTCATTAATATAAAATAGCTCCATATTATATAATATGGATGTGGATTGTGGATTGTGGGTGTAGGATGAACATTGTACATGTCAAATAACTAAATTAATGCCGCATTTTCCGTAAATTATGTTGTACTTTACATGATATTACGAGAGCAATCTCACATGAAATATCAAATCATGTCATATATTCACATTAGTTTCGGTTTACATTTCATGCGGTGGGTTTAGAGTTTGAATTTGAATTAGACTTTTGAGTGTCCCAGTCCCAGTGCACTTGATAAAATATAGAAATTTCTAGTTAACCTGGCCTGTAGTTGCTGGTTTGGTCTGGTCTGGTTTGGTTAGAGATACAAAGTGAGGAAAATAATACTGTGTACTGTGTACAAAACGCGTGTCTTTGCTCAAGTTGAAAGGAGCACATGATATTAAATACACTCCTCATTCTGCTCAGTTCTGTCTCTGTCTGGACTTTTCGTATGAATAATAAGGTAGGAGCATAATTCGAAATTTGCATACTCATGACTCATGATTTGACTTTGGAATACAGAGTACAAAGTACAAAGTAGAAAGTGCGTAGGGCTCTGGCTCCCAGTTCCCAACTCCCAAGTTCCTCTATTCTTTCATTTCGTTTGCTTTGGTTAGATTTGGTTTGCCTGGCTCCAGATTCCAGATCCAAATCTAAATCCAAATTGTAATAGCGTGCATATTCATACTTTACTCTCCTCTCTCTTGTACATGAGTATATGAGTATATGAGTGTCTGACACGAGACACTAGACACGAGACACTAGACACGAGACTGGAGCTGGAAGGACGAACAGGAGAAGACAGTACAAAGTTGATGGTATTAGAATTTAGACTCGCACTGCATCTCATTGTGTATAATTTACTACACTTTTCATATTTAATATTACACTCACACTCAGGTGGCTATATCAAGTTTACCTACAACCGAAACGAGTTGACTTGACTTGAGTTGAGCTGAGCTGAGTTCAGTAGGAAGATATTGTTTGCTAGGAGAGGGAGCTCATGAATTGGGTTGAATAAATTGAATATTTAATGTGCTCCAAGGTAAAGAGGAAAATCTTATTTCCTCCCTCACTTTTCTCTCTTCTCACAACTCAACTCAACTCTCGACTCTAGACGCACATTTTACTACCTGTTTCGGCCGAAATGCCAAAATTCTAAAAGACGCTGCACGGTACGCGATACAGGATCCAAAATAAAATAAACCAAGAAAGAAAATTGCACAGACAAGCTCAAAGTCTCAGAGTACAAAAATGAAACTGGAGAAGTCATCCAAAATCCAGAATCCAGAATCAAGAATCCGGGATCCAGAAGAAAATCAAAACCAAAGGAGAAAAGATGAGAAAGAAAAGGCTTTTTAATGTTTTCCGTTTATTTCTTCCCTTTGATTCATAATGGTCGTACGTTTTACATTGTTCAATGCTCAGTGCTTAATGCTCAATGCTCAATGTTCAGCTTTCGCTTACACGCGATGAATACTGGATACTGGTAAATCGGTGTGCGGTGTGCAGTGAGCCTTGAGTTCTTGGGTTCTTCCATTTTCCATCTTCATCTTCCATGATCCGTTATCCATTAAACAGAGTAATGTAAAAGCCTTTAGAGTCATTACTCTAGTGTTTATAGTGGGTAGTGGGGAGGAATCCGTGCGAATCATAATACATAATATGAATGCCAAGTTGCCAAGAGAATAGTTTTACCCCATTTTTTTCCATCTGTACACAATACACAATACACATGGAATATTTAATATTCTTCATAACGTTCTCTTTGAGATTTTCTTCTCAAACTCACGGCCAGAATCAGACTCGAAACTCGAAGATTCAAACTGAGGAGAAGGAGAAAGTCAGTTTTTCTAAAGGCGACTATAAATATCTGAACTGAGCTCATATTCCTTGTGTTTTGTATTTTATATATTATTATTATTATGTACTGTACTGTACTTTATATAATATTTGTACGGGTAACTTTCTTCAATGAAATTAGCTAGTTTGCCCGAACCACCCGAACCCGCCCTTTGTGCTTTGTGTTTTGTGTTTTGTGCTTCACAGTGGAACGGGAAAAGAAAAGAGAAAGGAGTGAAAGAAGAAAGAAAACGTGAAATGGTGAAACGTTCTAATTCAAATATCTGTATTCAGGACGTATAACAAGAGCTTGATTTAATGCGACTATTTTTCTTTCCTCCTCCTTCTTCTTCTTCTACTTCCTCATTCTCTTTCCCCACAACGTCTTATATTCTTCTCCTTCTTCTATAGTCATAGTCATAGTTTTTCTTCCGTCTTCCACTTTTCAATGCCATTGGTGCTACTCGTGTATTGGTGTACATAGGGATTTTGGGGGAAGCAAGTTAATTGAAACCTCTACATGAGCCTTTGATACACGGCAAACGGCAAATGAATCAAGGAATGAATACGTGAGCTTTGAGCTTTGAGCACGGGAGCAGAGAAAATAAGAAACCCTTTGCATTTTGCATCTTTTCCATCTTCCATTAAACTACGTATTATGTATATTAAACATGATATTTCCCCATGTTTTTCATTTTTCATTTTCATATTTTCAATTTATACTCTGGCTTTATCACATCCCCACCGAATACCGAATACCCATTTTATTTAGCAAAGCAACCAAACGCTACATAAAATGAAAATCAAGAATCAAAAATCAAGTAACCAGTTACCAGGAAGCTTTTAAATTTTCAAAACAAATCACGTTTCCAGTTTTCACTAATATCCGTCACGCCAAACGCCGACTACCAAAAATCAAAAGTGCATACTTTTTTGGATTTGAATGAGAATGAGAAGAAAAATTCAGCATTTTGCTTTGAGCTTTGAGCTTTGATTTTGTTTCAATTTTTTCCTCCTTTGTCGATTATCAACAGGCCCAAGATTTTCTGTTTCTGTTTTTTTGGCTGTTCTGGTTTTGATTTTGCTTTTGGTTTTGTTGAAAGTGCAAAGTACAAAATACAAAGTATTACAGAAATTCATGGAATGAAAAGGAATCGAGTGAAGAAACGGTGAAATGATGTTGATGTGAAAGTAAAACTGAGACGATCGAGATTAAATGGAGCTGGATCTGGAGTTGGAGCCAAGTAGAACAGAACTGCGGAATTTTGTGACAGAGCTCTAGTGAGAGAATGAGAGTTTCACTACCTTTTTGTGGATTCACATCTTCTTTCTCCATACAATAAATCTTTTTTCTTCTTTCTCTCCTTTTCCTCCATTTCTTCTCTCCCCTTTCTCGTTTTTCCCTCTATTTTTCTCCTTTCTCTCTGTTGCATTTCCCTTCCATTTCCTCCTGCGGCCAGAATCTAGAATCTAGAATCTAGAACCCAGAATCCAGGATCCTGCTTTGCTACGCCACGATCAACGATAAAGAGATATGTGGAAATGGAGAAATGGAGAAATACTGTAGGGAAAGGGAAAGAACGACAACGACACCAACACCAAGTTTTCACACTAGTTTTTTTCTTACTTTTGTCCCTTCTTCAGGAATCTTGAATCTTGAATCTCAAATGTCAAACCCAAAACCCACGATCCAACATCCAGCCAAAACCAAAGAAAAGGAAAGGTAGTTGCACACTACACACGTATGCATGTATGTGCATAAAGCTGTCTGACGACGATATCACACTTCACACACTACCAAAACTGAACACTGAATACTGAATACTGAATACACCACATACCAAATTCCACTACTAATCCAAAATCCCAACCCTTTTTTCAATACTGAATCCTGAGCCTGGGTGTGGGTGTGAAAAGTGAAAACAGTTTTGTCTCGTGTCTCCTGTCGCTTCTAAAGAGAGTGAAAGTGAAAACACCAGCATCCAGAATCCAGAATCTAGAATCTAGATTCAGCTTTTCTCACCACCTTAAGAAATGTATAATGTATATATTTTTGATATAACTCTGTAATCTATAATCCATAGTTTTTTCTGCTCTTTCTCAAGTACTTTTATCCCTTCTATTGTTTTAAAATGGGTATAAAGTATAAATATAAATGTAGTGTGTAGTGTGCAGTGTGCATAAACGTGAACTTGAACCTAAACCTGAGTGTTGAGTTTTGAGCATTGAGTCATTGAGCATCGTATGGGAAGAAATGCCATAGCCATACAGTATTTTAGATTTTAGATACATGTATTGAGTATTGACTTGAGACTGCAGAGAATAGCGAATAGAGAATAGAGAAAAGAGAAAAGGGAAGACATGAGAATGGAACAAGTGAAGCAGAATTTCACAAGGAAATCAACTTGGGTCCAATTGCACCTCGCTTCATGAAACTCGAGATGTCACACCTCCAAACTCCACACTCCACACACTCGCTCTCAATCTCTATGTTGTATGTTGTACGTATTATCCGAAATACTCAGGGCTCACCATTATTATTACAGGATGAAAATCCATTGAATCATGTACCAGCGTACATAAAGAAGAGAGCGAGAAAGAGAGGCCTTTTCACAGTCTCTTGTATCAAATCAATAATTTGCACTCGAATTTCTTTGAATAACTAGAAACTCTGTCACCCCAGGAGTTCAAATAAATGCATCACGCATCTACACACTCTTCAGTCAATCTTCAATCCTCAATTTGTGTATCGTGTATGCGTTTTACGTGTATTTGGAGTAGAGAGAAGAGAGAAAAGAGCAGAGAGTAAAGAGCAGGTGACAGTCACATCAGAAGTCCTGGAGAGTGCATACAACATTTAACATATAATATTACACAATATGTACTCATTCCTCACTAGTTCCAGTTTGAGTTTGAATTCGAATTTGAATTTGTTCAACTGGTGACTGGAATTGTGAATCGTGAAACATGAATGGAAATGGAAATGCAAAGGAGTCGAAAAGTTTTAATGAGTTTTTATGAGCTAGATAGATTTATAAGCTAGATATTTGATATTTGATAGTCCATTTCGGATTTCTGTTCGTTTCATTTCTTTTTCTTCCTATCCTTTTTCAGTTTAATCCTCCTTGAACAAAAAAATCAATTTTCCTTGTACATGATAATATTATTTGATATTTGAATATTTCATTTACTCCCATTGAATACTGAATAGTCTGACTCTGATTCTGATTCTGAAATATCGTGTATAAATTACAATTAGAATTGAGAATACAATCTCAAGGCTCAACTTGTTTGTCATGAAAAGTGAAGAAAAAATTACAGTTTTCTGGGATCTGGGATTGAAAATGGAAATTCACTTCAATATTCAATATTCACGCAGTGTAAAATATAAAATATAATTGGTTGCTATTTGTAATAAATAAGAAGAAGCAAATTGAAATTTATTATATTTTGCGCTTTTCTTGTCTCGAATCTCGAGTATCAAGTATCCCTTATGCATATAATTTTTAATGCAAAGAGCAAAGATTATCCATTAATATTGAATATTATGTGTATTATTCAGTCATTAGGCAGGAGACAGGACATGAGAAATTTTGCATATTAACTGTAATTTAATTCCATTATTATCAGTCATCAGTTATCAACTATCGAGCATCGATAGATACTTTCTGCTGTCTGCTGATACTGATACCAACACTGAACATTGAACACGGATTTTCCGTCAGAATTTTATATTTTATACTAACAACTAATAGCCTAGCATTTCCAATCCTGAAACTCATCAATCCAATCTAAATGTAAAACCAAAAACCAAGCAGAGAATATGAAAGTTCCAGATTCCAAAACCAAAATTTCCTCTGGAGTTTGCTTTAGAGTCAGACTTTGATATGAAAAAAGATTGAAGACTGGAGACTAGAGACTGGGAAAAAGCCAGCAACTACAAAGTAGAACATAGACGGAGCATGTATTTACCATGAATCCATGAACCATGTGAGAACTAATTAGGATAATCTTAGAGTATAAATGTACATAAATTAACGCGCTCAATTTATGCTTTGAGTTGAGCTTGATGAGTCCTCGTTATGCATTTTCATACGGTACTTTGCATAGAATTATCATTGGATTACATTACATCACATTACACATTACACATTACATTTTGTACACTACTCACTAAACTTAAGTATTACTGTACATTTATTCATGCCTTTGCCTTTGCTACACCAACTTTTTCCATGTACTACTACTACAACTACTTGATACTTGAAACTTGAAAATTTCCCAGGCTCACAACTCACAACTTATGAGTCACAAGTCGAAAGTCAGCTCATGTCTTCATTCATTATCTGCATATTTGAATTTTGAATGTAAACAAAGTCAAAAGTCAAAATAGACAACAGACTAACTAAAAAATCTAAGTAAATACTAAGTACACGAGGCAGTCATACTCAATACTCAATACTCAATATTCAATACTCACGTAATATTTTTAGCTCAATGATCATCCATTATCCATTTATCATTACAAACTACAAATTGTATACATTGTTTTGTGCATGTAAATATTATGCATTAGCGTTATGTAACTTTTAATATATTTACTCTTTACTCATAGCTACAACTGTTTTATGAGATGGAAAATGGGAAAAGTAAAAGTGTTACATGTGTATTTCCGATGGAATCATCATTACTAATACAGTACACTTCACATTACATGTCCACATTTTGTCTTTACTTGTACAGGAACAGACAAAATACAACAACTACAAACTAATATATTTTACTTATTACTAATATTAGTAAATAGTTTGAGTTTGAGCTTAAGAGTGGAGAGCTCATAGCTCATACTTAGACGAATGTAGTCTAAGTACTTTATTAAGAGAAATGGGCGTATGGCTTCATGCTCAATATATATATCTATGTCCACAGAGCAAACCTTAAAACACAAGTTGTAGGTACATTGTACTTTTTTGTACTTTTGTACATGTTTTATGTTCTCTGTTCCTGTGTTATGAGTACTTGTACATTCTACATTCTATTACATGAGAGACGGAGGATCATGAATCAATCATCATCCATCCATTAGCATTTCCATTCGCAACTTACAACTAACAGCTAACTACAGCACTTTTCATTCTCATTTCTCATGTTGTACAATGTACAATCCTACATCCTACTATTCTACTATTCTACAATCTACAAACTACAATGTTCCGGTTATTTGTGTGCATAATTCTAGATTCTAGTATTATGTATTAAAGACATTCAATTTCCATCCAAAATACATCAGTACACTTACCATTTACCATTTAACATTTACAAGTGTGCAAACATTTTTTACTACTACTTTCAACTTTCAGTTTCCTAACTAATTTCTTTCTTTGGTTATTTACACCGTTTTTATTTTGACTCTAATATTCTGTTTATTGCTTACAACTTTAAAAATTATACACGAGAAAGATACTAGACACTAGACTCAAGTAAAAAATAGAAAAAAAAAACACCTTTACCTTTTCGTTTCTTATAAGTGCCTACCTACTCAAACGCAAAAAACAAAGAGCCATATATTATCAGCTTTACCTACTTGTATTCTATATTGCAGCTAGGTCATTTAACTTTGTAAATCCTCCTGCTTAAATTCGCATTTGAATGAATAAATAATAAATGGATGGAGGATGGAGGATGGACGGAAGTAAAAAATAATCAGATCATCCATAATCCACAATGCACATTAGTAAATAGTAAAGAGTAAATATTTTACGCTTTGAATTTTGAATTCTGTATATTGAAAATTGAAAGTGAGGATTGAAGTAATTATGAGGTGTGAGGTGGAAATTGAGTTGAAGACACGTATCATGCAATATTTACTAGTTACATTAAAATATTATTATGTACGAAACCACTACTACTATAGGCATCTTTCTGCCTAAAATGAAATGAAATGTTTACTTAACATTAAATATTAAATGTAATAATAATACTTTTTCGTAATCCTTTGAAGCCTTGAAAAAGCACGAAGAGCAAAGCAAACCAAAATATCTCATCTACCCAAAAAACATGACAGAATAAAAGGTATCTAAAATCTACAAGTTCTTGTACAAAATGTAAGTTTTGTGTTTGTATTATCTGATGTGTACTGCGTACTGTGTAATGTTTAATGTCTACTAATAATAATATTATTTTAATATTATCAATCTTCTATACACATAACACAAAATACATATATTATATTATGCGTAATAATATTACATAAGTATTTTATGCAGACTTGTTTCCTTTCCTTTCCTCTCATAAACGCACCCACATTAATAATGTTAATGGGTCTTTGATAACGCTAATGACGACGATGAAGCTCATCCAACATCCTACATCCTACAACCAACTTCCAAAAGAAGACGAAGAAGAAGAAGAATACTTGAGATATTTATCCAAAATCCTATCTACATGGAGAATTTAAACCTTCTTTTACTTATTATTGATCATCTTGTCTTGGGACTTGAGAAAACTCATCTACTAAAAATGTAAGCAGTTTCAAGTTTGATGGAGTAAAACTTAATGGATTTACATACTTACATTTATAATAAAAAAGATGCTTTTAAACATCTTACACTTACAAGTTAGTTCATGCTACAAAATACAAAATACTTTTATACTTGAATTTTGCATTATATATTGTACGAAAAAATTGTTTGTAGATACAAAATATTCGCAATGTCTTCCATATGTTCTTTTGCAAGCGTCTTTTTCTTTTTCTGAATCGACTGATCATAAAAAATTCAAAAAGCATTTAAAAAAGAGTATTATAAAATACAGAATATCATGTAACATGTAATATTATAAAATGTAATGATGTGATTCCTTTAACATTTAAGGTTTAAGGAATTTACTTTTTACTTTTTATTCTATAATATTATTCTCATTTCTCATTATAAAAATGAAGTTGAGTTGGTGAGATAAAAGATAAAACTCTTAAAAAGTTGGTCTAATTTCCTCTCCATTTCCTTTATGTATCATACAAAGATCTAAACTTTATATTCCAAAAAGATCCAGATTTTACAAATACATTGGATATTATAGAATACATAGTCTAGATCCTAGGTTCTAGATTCTGGATTCTAGATTCTAGATTTTGTGCCTTCAAAAAAAGAGGATAATAATAAAGTTTATAACACGGTTTAATGATGAACAGTGGTAATTAAGAAGAAATGGAGATTTACTACTGCTCTCTATCTTCTCTATCCTGGATCCTGGGATGAGATGAGTGTGTATTTAATATTTAATTTTCATAGTCTATCATTTTTAATGATAACATATTACTACTATTTACTACATTTTACTTTTGATACAAGATACAAGATATTTATCCCATTCTCCAGGTTTTTATGTCTTCAATTTCCTCATCGTGTAATGTAAGCGATATTCTACATGGTATGAATTTCGAATTTTGTTTCTACTGTACTGGATTTGATGATGCATAATTATGTAGTAAAATAATAAGGAATTTGTTCAGCTTACCTCAAAATTCAAAGTAAATCCAAAATCCGGAATCCTTTCAAACTTCAAATTATTATTATTATTATACACAAAGCACAAAGTCACACAGTTATGTTGGACACAAAGTAGTATAAAATTCACTACAATATTCTGTATTTTAAGTACTGTACACTGTACACAGTCTTTTTTTTATTTTATGTTTGAGGATATTATTATGTCAATATGTGAGAAACAATGAGACAATCCAGTCTGCTGTTGAATAACAAGAAGAGGAGGAGGAGGAGGATGACAATGACAAAATACGAGGTTGTACACAGTACAAAGAATGACAGTTTTTTCCAGTGAAACACTACAAGTTTAGTATTTAACTTTCAACTCGACTCAACTTAACTCTGCTGAACTGGAGTCACAGGAAACACATGTCATTTGTATTTTTGTATTTCTACATACATGAAAAATCTCACACAAGTATTAACTAACACACAAATCACAAATCATCCAAGTGCATGTAGAATATTACGGACTTTAATAATAATAATAATAATTTTGAATAGTGAACAGTGAACACAAGTTGGCTGAAATTTAAACTGAAATGGGTTTATTGAGTCTTCCTTTTGTGACTGTAGTCTGTAGTCTGTAGACTTTCGACAGCACTGGAAATTGTAAATAGTAAATGGTAAATGAAATAATAATTCTCACTCTCACTCGCCCTTTTTATCAATTAAACTTGAACTGTCTTGTTTAATTTGAAGCGTCCGTCCGTCCCTTCTTTCTTTCTTTATTTCTTGGTTGGTTTGATCAACTCGAAACTCCAACTAGAAACTAGAGTATTATTATTTTTTATTATTTTATTATGTCACAGTATAAAACTGAATGAATCTTTTACTACAACTTGAAACTCCAAACTCTAAACTCCAAAAAGCACAAAGCACATGCATTGAATAATACACACACAATAATAAATAAATAACGGCTAAATGAATTCATTCATTCATTCATTAATCAACACTTTTCCATTGTCAATTGTGGATAGTCGATTGTCAATTGTGAAAGAATGATCAAAGTTCAACATCCACCAACCAACATCCAAAATTCATTCGAGTAGAACGTTTAAAAATTAAAATTAAAAAAAATATATTCAATACCCTTTTGACTTTTCTAGAAATCACACACGGTCGTTCATCCGTGATCCGTGATCCGTAAAGCAAGTACAGGTTAAATAATAGATTTATTTTAATTTTTAGCAGAGTGGGACACAATACACGATGATAGATAGTTAATTGCAATTGTCTAATTATTACGAATTACGAGTAACAACAATGATGGTGTAATAATAGAAATTATTATTATTGTTACACTAGTTTTTGTGTTGAATTGAGTATTTTTATGTGGTTGCTATTTGTAATTTGTACACTGCACTATAATTATTATTGTAATTAGTTTAACTTCCGTTCTTTTGTTATTTTTGCAATTTGTTGATTTTTTCTGATCTCGTTTTTCGTTTTCGGTTTTTTGGAAAATCACTTCCCTCTAAAAATTCAAATTCAAATGTGATGCACTGATAGCTGATTGAAATGGAAATGGATAGACTAAAAAAACTTTTAGGTTTTTATTCCAACCGGCGTTTTTTCACGGGATTGATGAAATTGTCAAAGTTGGACACTTAAATAAAACGATGGTAGTAAAAACTTTATTTTTACAGTTTAGACTGCGGATACACTATTTCTATTTGTGATATGGATTGGAAATTGGAAATGGGAATCGATGAAAATAGCCACAATTATCCAGTTGAATCCAGAATCCAACAAAGTTTCCACACCTTTAGACTTGAGACAAATTGACAGTTTTTGTAGGTTCATTCAGAATGACATTTGAGTTTTTGAGGACGACGATTGACGATGATCCTTCTCGTTTGAAAGCTCATGCAAGACTGGCTGTTCGTAAATGTTGTTTTCTCTCTCACTCCCTCGTTCATCGACTTGTAAATCCACACACATATAGCCTTTGCTTCTGTGCTATATCTACACTCTACGCTGACTGTGAATGTGAGTGAAAAACCCCTCCATTGGAATATAGCTGTGGTAAACACATGTACATGTATAAAATATATAGCATACGCATGCTACACAGAAACATTGCTCGCATTTACCATTTACTCACACGTCCTTCTATATTCTTTTTTCCAGTCTCTTGTATCTTGTGCCTTGTGTGTATCATGTCTGATGCACTTTACGCATTTCCTCTGTGTGTATCTTCAACGTGCGTAGTGCGTACTCTGTACACATGTAGACACTTTTCTTCTTTCTCTTTATTCCTTTCTCTTTACTGCCCCTACAGTATAGTGTATACTGTATATAATGTGGACTGTGGAAGATATCTAGATCCTAAATATACAAATTAACAGAATAGAGATAAATCCACAAGAAAAAGACGGAGAAGAAGAGCAAGAAGAAGAGTCATTCACCGTTGTTATTGCGGAGGGTTAAGAGTGCGGGTTTTGTTTCCTTCCCACTTCCTCCTGCAAAACAAAAGAAACAAGAAGCGAAGAGACGGATGAACTCTCGTGTCATGTCCACTGTATGCTGTATGCAATTATCCTTTTATAGAGACAAACAGACGGAGAACAAATATAGTATAGAGTACAGAGTATAGAGTATAGACGACAGAGAATGACCAGTATGCACCCAGTATAAATAAAACACATACTCTGAACTAAACTCGCATTGTTCTTCTGTGTTCTCGATTCTATTATATTCTACTGTATTCTAGTGTATTGAATTGCAGAGCAAGGGCGATGGCGATGACTATGACTATGAGGATGACTGAGGACCATTGACGATGAGCGACCAGGAAAGAAAAAGAATCAACTCGGGAGCTTTTCAATGATCCCGCTATCCACTACATTATATATATACGCATATTACACAATGTTGTACTTTATACTTTATATACCTGTGTATTTAGTATCTATGTATGTGTAGAGTGAGGTTTCATTAAACATGTTTCAAACTCCACTCACACAATCAACCTATCAAACACATACTTTCCTTCTTCTTCTATTGTGTAGCAGAGAAGTTTGAGGAGTTTGTATTTTATTATGTTGGACTTTACTCCTGAGCTTGAGCGTTTGGCTCGGTTTGTCTTCATTTCTTCTTTTCTTGCATCTTCTATTTTATTTATATTTATCCCTCGACTCTACATTCTACATAAACCAAACTACACACAAAATTAGACGGGGAAAAATAAATAAATAAAGCGGATCTTTTTATGTCCAGTGCCGATAAATACAGAAGAAACAGTGATGAATGGACTCCATCACATTGAAATTGCATAAAAAGGACATTGAGTATTGAGTATTGAGGATTAATGGCGGAGAGTTGAGCGTGAATAAGATGATTTAAAGTGACGTAAAACTATTATGCAAAACCAAATTTTCTACTATTTATGGCGTTTTTGATCGGCTGGTCACTGGTCATTGATCATTTATTATTTTATTTTACGGAAAAGGGACGGAATTGAGAATTGAGAAGATGCAGAATGCAGAATGCACAAGTTGTTTCTCCTATGCATAGAGTATAAGTACCGGTATGCTCTCTATTCTCTATGATTATGTGTTATACACTCTACACACTATGAACTATAATACTTGGTACTATTGGAAACGAGTGTGAAAAATGAGGATATAAAGTAACGTGTTGCTATCGGTTTTTGTCTTATGTCTTGTGCATGTTGGATGATGCGTAATGCGTAGTGTATCCAGTGTCGAGTGTCTCAGCGTCCAGCATGAAAATTGATGGTGAGTTTCCAAGTTTCAACCAAACCAAAGTAATATCAGACTTGAACATTGAGAACATTGAGCATTGAGCAGGGAGCAGGATCATTTTAGAGGGTGTAAAAATGATGTGAGGGTCAGTCAATCTGAAAGTACAGTGTCGTCAGTCGTCAGTCTTCAGTGGATGAGTAAGGAAGACGAGAATTGAGAATGTCCAGTTCCAAGTCCTTCCTTACACAACATTACGTCACATTACATTATGTTAATACATCTTACGATTGGATTGACGATCGTTTCGTCTCTCGTCCTCTGCCTAATACCAAATACTTAATACTAGATACTTTTTCTTCTTGTGCTTTTGTACCCAGTTTTCTTGAATTATTCTCGATTCTAGGGGCAGAGATGAAATAGCCTCATCATCAGAGACAGAGACAGAGACAGGGTAAATGGTTAATGGGCGTTCTTCCTATCGCACTCGCAGCTTAAATGCACGTTTCAATGTTTCACTATTCCCATCACCATTTAGTACCTACATCTAACATCTAGTATCTAGTATCTAGTATGATGTGTATGTTGTGTTGTGTATGTGTGTGGTGGGAAGTTGTTCATGTGTTTGGACTTGGAGTTTTGAGTTTGGAGCTCGGAACTTGGACAATGACACTACCCTCCTCAAACACATGTATACATAGGTACTCCCTACTCTGGACTCTAAACTCCAAACTCCAAACTACCTACAGCACACAGTTCTGTGTTCTCTGTTGAATATCAGGGTGAGGGCACCTATTGCATAACATATAACATGCACAATATTTGTACATACATACAGTAAAGTATACATTCAATACATTTGGTCCTTTTCTCTTTCTCTTTCTGTTTCTGTCTCCCATTGAATTGGGAAAAACGCCAACGTCCGACGTCTCCTGTCGACAGTGTATAGTGTATTTTGTGTATAGTATATGGTGTATTGGGTATGTATTGTACATTCTACACTCGATAGCTGCACCCTTTGCCCGTATTATCGTAATTATTACAACGGGGGTTGAACTTAAAGACGGAATGGAAATTCATATTTCCAGTGTCAAAACAGTCAATAGTCCAGAGTCCAGCTACATTGTGCATTATGCATTATTCACATCAAAAGTATTAAATACATGTATGACGTATTGATGTTTGATGTACGATGAACGATATGACGATGACGAGGGTTCAGTTCAAGTCCAAACTGTAAGCCCAAATTTTAACCATGGTGATATGAATATATGTATGGATTTGTGGAGGTAGGAGTAAAATGGTAAAATGGTGCACACCTCTATAAATCATTTCATCTTGCATAGTTCAATGGGCTGCACATTCTACATTGTACATTGTACACTCTACACTCGTCTATTCCTCCTTGTTCCATGCAATATGCAATATGCAACTTATTAGGAGACATTTGTACGTTTCCACAGACCTGCATTGTACTCCATAATACACACGAAGCACTGTTCACTGTTCAAAAGTGAATAGATGAAGGGAAGCCTAGAATCTAGAAATGGAAACTGGAACTGAAATAGAATAGAGTTGACCGTACACATGGCGACTCGGTCCACTTTTTCTCCATGGATTTCATATTTCATGCAGAGAAACTACCAAAGTGCAACACTAAATACCGAATACCGAATGTCGAATGAGCAAGACACGCAAGGAAGTTTGAAAATCCATACTACACACGATTTTTAATGTACAAAATATTAGTATGTGGAGTATGGAGTAGACAAATGTACACTTTACTTCAGCATTTAACATTTCTATGGTATTCCTTTTGCTTTTGCTTTTGGTAAATCCTAAATCGTAAATGGTACGAGGGTAAAAGCATTTACACTACATTTTACATGTTTATTATGTATTTCATCACGAGTCCAGAGTAATAGGGAAATATTATGGAAGGAAATTATATAAAATGAGGCTTTCAACACTAAAGAGCCAGTTGAATGGAAAAAGCCACTGCTCCACTCTTTTCATTCTCCATTCTCCATTCTTTATACGCATACGCGTAATGCATAATATTGTGATATTTCTAAACAGAGTGAATAAATTTATGGGGGAGAATTTATAAAATGGAATGGAAATTAGCATCGAGCATCAAGCATTATAGGAATCTAGAATCTAGAGGTAGAGTGCAGGCAAATGTGGTTGATTCCACTGAGCTTTTATCCCAAATATCAAATACCAAATTCAGACTTTTGTCAAAACAAAAATTACCTTTTACCTTTTAAATGAATGCGTGTGCACTGTGCACTGATCATTTTCATGTTTTGTACTCTGTTCCAGCTTCTATTTTAATACATTTGTGCGTAAAACTCAAAAGGTACAAAAGGTTGAAAAAAAATGACTTGATGCTCAAAAAGTGGAAATATATTAATTCTTTTGTAGATTTGTGATTTACATAATTTTTTCTCCATATTATTTCGACATATGACGTACTTCGTACACGGATTTTATAAAAATTGTAACAGCTTCCACGGTGGACCAATTTAATGAAACATCCACGATCCACGATCCTGGGTTGCGGAATTTGGGAATTTTGACATTCGTTTTTCTGTTGATTTGTAATGCTTGATTATTGTGAATACCGAATAGCGAGAGAATCTGACGAGTGAAAAGGAAATGAATGAAAATGGTAGAAAAATCGGATCCCTTTGATTCTGAAAAGCGCCAGCTATATCTACGTTACACTGTGTGTGAAACACAGTATTGTAGAGAGATTCAGGCTGTCAGTTCAACATTCAATAGGAAACAGAGCGTGCAGTATACAGTATACAGTATGTAATGTCAAGTTTGTTTCATAGGAGCTGGAAAAAAGCAAAAGGAGCCGAATCTGAAACTAAATGTAAACAATGGATCTCTGTATACAGAATAGAAGATACCTCCTGCATTTTTCTATCTCTATTTCTATCTTTAGTCACTATCATTCGGCGTGTGCTCATAAGGCACAGGGCAAACGGCGGATGTGCAAGGATAAATAACGTGAAAGAGATTTCCGATTCCCGATTTAACATTTATAAACTGAACAATTTCCTTTACAAAAAATACACAAATTTACCATAGTTTAGCTCATTCCAACCCCAAACCCCAATCCAAGTTCCAAGTTCCAGATTGATGTACTGAACCTTGCCTTGGTACAGATTTCAATCATATACAACTTGAGATGGCTGTATAGTGCAATATTCAATATACTTTGAACTTTAGTACAGGACTCATTTTTTTTTCACACCATTTTTTCACCTTGTAAACTTCTATAGTGAAAAAAAGTTCCAGGTCGCAAATACATATTTAACCATACCTAAAAAATAAAAAGAGTCACATTTCTTTTTGGATCATTTTTTATGAAATACTATTTCTTTGCTATGATTATTGTTATGACGGTATTGCGGTCTTTAGTAATCGTTAGAACTATCTCGACTCAACTCGGTTCTCCGTTACTCCGTCACTCTCGTACGTCTAACATTGATATTTGATATTTGATCGCAGTCTATGGATTTATTATGTAGAATATAGAATCTAGAATCACCTATCCATAGAAAAAGGTGAAAAGTATGTACAAAATAGGAAATGATCCAATTAAAAGAACACTTTGGACTTTGGATCTGCTGGGAGAATAAAAGATAAAAGGAATGGAATAAAATGTGTGTCATTCATTATATTATTGTATTATTTTGTATTTTGTATTCTATTATGCAATCATAAAGGATGAATAGTAAAAAATGAAGAATAAAAAGTAAAAGGTGAAGAGAAGAAGGTGATTGAAAGCTCCATTATCCATTATCCATTATCATTATGATTCATCATTGTGGAAAATATGGGATAAAAAGCGGATGTCTATTACTTTTGTACTTTTGTACCTTGTATTTCCTTTCTCCTTTTCTCCTTTTCTCCTTAACTACATTAAACTTCAAACTGTGGGTATAAAAAGAATATCTAAAATCTAAAATCTAGGATCTACATAGTGTGAATTATTATAATACGTCATATGTAGAGTGTACATTGTACATGGCCGATCTATCGTCAATTTTCAATTGTCAATGAAGAAAGGCGAAGGAAAAAGAAGAGAAGAGTGAATATAATACATAATACATGCGTAGATTATAGTTGTATTATGATTTGAGATGTGGGTTGAAAGTTTAGACTTGGTGGTGTGGCAAATTGGCTCTAATAATAATTTCATGTGAGGAATCCAAAATCCAAATCCAAGCGTCATATTCCTTCACCTTCTTTTTCTCAGCCATATATACATTTTCCAGCCAGCACCCAAATACACTTTGAAACTAGAAACACGTCCATTCACTATTCACACCACAATAGTTTTGCCACATCTATGCTTTGAGCATTGAACATTGAACATTGAATGGAATCAAATGACGATTCCATCGACTCATAATAATGATCACAATCATAATGACGAGTACGATAATAATAGCAGTCCTCTTTCAACTCTCGTGAATATAATATAATGTGATGATAAAGAATAGTAAAAAGTCTTTTCTCTCCCTCTTGACAACACCCGAGAAACAGAGTTTTGTCGGATGAATTTAAATCCAAACTCCAAACTAAAGACTAGATTCTATAAAGGGCTCTTATAAAAATGAGTTGCAGCTTACATGACTTAAAGTGGTGTAAATGTGAAGAGTGAAGAGTTTTTACTGGAATCTGGAATAAGATCACGATTAAATTAGAAAGGCTGTAATATTATTTATACTGTATACCATCTAAAATCTAGATTCTAGATAAAATCTAAATGGGTGTGTTTGGAGCTTGGAGTGTGGAGTTTGCATGGGAAGATTGAAGTGTGTCCAAGACCATCTGTTTTGAATTTAACCCGTTTTCAGTTTTAAGTTCTCAGTTCCTAAGTTTTCAGTACCAGTACCAGATTCTCCAGAGATCACTTGGTCTCCATTTCCATTTAGATTTAGATTTCCATCTTCATCTCCATCTCAATTTTCATGTCTATGCTATTCTCCAGTCTCCAGTCTCCAGTCAAAGTGAATATGAAATGGATGAGATGGAGAATGGAGAATGGAGAGTGGATAAGATGACGAGGGAGAGGAGGATGAGAATTGAGAATGATAAAGAACCGCGATTCAAATTGAAAAGGTTGATAGACGATCATGATGATGTGATATGACACACTGCAAGATTGTACATAAATAACTTGATATGTTGTCATGTGGTTTGGTTCGGTACAGTGTGGTGTGGCAATACATATTTTTTACTGCCAGCTACAAGCTACGACATGTGAGACAAAACGTGAGCAAGACACTATACATTAGATTCTAGACTCTAGAAAATACACAAAGAGAGAGGAAGAGGATCCAGAACGAAAACGAGGGACGAGGTGAAGAATTTTATCTGGATATTTCCATTCATTTTTTTCACACGTTGCACTGGCATTGGAGTTGGAATTGGTCTCTTTGTCCTGTCAAAGAAGCATCTTGGTTCTTGGTTCAAATGTACATCGTACACTGTACACATTGTATAAATAAATATTCCATGTTCTGTCACGATCCTTCTGCTTTCTTCTTCATGCTGCACCCACAAAAATTCCCAATTGTCTATGCTGACTACGATATTTGTTGTTGGTTGTTTGTTTGCTTGTTGTCTTGTGACTTGAGAGTTGAGAGTTGTGATGTCCGGAACAGAATGAACCTTTTACCTTTCCACTTACTCTTATGGTAGACTTGGACTCGGATGTATTCATTCATCATTCATCATACTCTGTTCTTTATTCTATATGCTGTTTTCAGTTTTCAGTATTTAGTATTTAGTATTTACAAACATATCCAGATAATACTGTGTGATATTATGACTTTTTTACATGAACAATTACGAGCGAGGTGGATCCACTTTACAATTTACAATATTTGAATTTTTTTCCATATCCATATTCATTTTGTGTGTCCAGTTACTTTTTTCTTGGTGAAATAGTAACCGAATCAAGACTCAAGACTCAAGACTCAGAGGCGCTTTGCGGCTGCCTCTCCTTTTTAGGAAGCGAAGCTGCCTATTGAAATCCTCGTGTCCGTCTGTCTGTGGACAGTTTGAGTTGGCGCCATCTAGCGGGAAAATATTTCAACTCGACGGTGGCGCCATCTAGCGGGAAAATATTTCAACTCGACGGTGGCGCCATCTAGCGGGAAAATATTTCAACTCGACGGTGG